>BLKM01002264.1:1064771-1076263 GCA_013340265.1 Coptotermes formosanus
TCTCCACTTCGGTTATAAAAACCAGTCTCTTAATGTTTTATAAGGCAAAAGTTGCTGTTTGTTCTGAGATCCGTACAAAACACATAAACGCAATGTGGGCACCACGTAGAATTTTTTAATGTTAAACCTGGTGGTACGTAAAGTTACCGCTAGGCTTTAAAAGGTTAATTTAAATTTGTACCCACAATAACGGCATTTTGCTTTTTAAAACATGCTGTGAATGTAGACGGCAAACAGCGTACACTACACAGGTGTTTGTCTTGCAATGGCCAGACTACTGCTACGTTCTTGGTGCTGATATTCAAGACCAAGTGTTATCTCCAGACTTTCATTGATGTTTGTCTTGAATTAATTCTGTAACTTTCAGCATCCCTTTTTGCGTAATGCGGTGAGGCAATAAACTGTTTGATAGCGTACAAGACTTCATTCGTTGTGGTCACAATAAAAGTCTGTCAGCTGTATTACTGTATCTGTGTTCAATGAACAAGGTTACTGATGCCTGAAGGTACCTGTGTCTTCCTTCTCTAAGACATAAATCAGATATGAGGCAGGCGTAACGCATGGGTGGCGGCAAAGGAACAAGACGATGCAATCCGCAACGAGGCGTATCTCTTTACCATTTTGTTGCCTGTATGTGTAAGGTACTGCCTTGCTGGTACCTTATTTTGTACTGAGAATTGAAATAAACTACCATCCTCTCCATCCCTACACATCCTCCCCTCATTTTATTAGACGCCAGATAGTTTAAGCAGGTCGTGATATAATGTACAAAAAAACTGACTGAAAAGTGAAGGGATAAAAGCATGGAGCCAAACAAACACCTGCTGGGTTTTCGTCAGACATTTGTACCCTGCTTGTATATTGAATAGCATGACATAAGTTTTAATTCTGTGTGACTGGACATATTGCCTCGGAATTAGCGTAGACGTGAAGTTATTTATATTTTGGCGTCGAACTGTGTGCTTAGGGAAGATAATTTTGGGAACATATATGCAGTCACGGTTGGAAGTTTGTGTACCGTTAATCATCTCTTATATTTTCGGAGACTTAGGTAAGGTTTATTTTATGGACGTCGTAGGTAACATTCCTGACCCTAAGTTCTTACGTTTGGTCCTTGGGTCTGAAACAGGCTGAAGTTAGTCCAGTTATTGCAGGGGTGCACAGATGCCGGGCGCCGGGTCCCCGTCGCGGCTGAATTTTGCACGGTGGCGCCTAATATTTGTGGGTCCTCATCATGTAACTTGCTTCCTGTCACCATTATGACGCCTACAATTTTTAGGGTGCTTGTAGATTGTCGGAAAATTGATGCATCCCTGCGCTATTGAAGTGGGGAGGGGGGGAGGCACACGGTTGCGAAGTTGGTTGAGGTATTTTGCTACATGCCGGCAGGTCGCGGGTTCGATTCCCGATGATGTCATTGGAATTTTTCATTGACATAATCCTCTCAGCCTCTAACAGAAATGAGTTCCAGGAATATTTCCTGGGGGTAAAGGCGGCCGATGCATAGAGCTGACAACCTTACCACCTTTGTGTGCCGAGTGTCTTGAAATTCTGGGAACCTCAACCTCCTGGAATCCTCTGGGCCTGTCCAGGCCTGTACAGGGGTTGCTTTACCTTTGTGCTGTTCAGGTGCAGTGACTGAGGTTCCGGGTGCTGTAGTCTGTCCATAAAGTGTTCGGGCTGAGGATGTGTGTGTTTAGAGATGGGCTTCATAGTTTTTGTCAAAATTTTAAGATCGCGTATTGATCGCTTGGAAAGAGAACAGGGGATTCCCGCCCAATAGCTTATCTCCGGGAGCCGTGAATAGGAGCGAATTCTGGAAACGAGTGCTTTTAAGTGGCTCCTTTTTTTACTTGCTATCGAAGTTTGCTTGTTCAGATAACAAAACTTGGTGTGGTGCACGCCAGCGTACACGTAGTCTATACACGCACATTCGGTAGCTTGCTATGGATCAATACGAGCGGGGAACCCTACCGGCTGCCCTACAAAACAGCTAGCAGCAACAGGGGTCTGCTGGAAGATACGGTCAGTGTTCAGTCGTTCCCTTGAACGCCTGATCGGTTTTCAGGATCGTGCACCAACCTGCGTTGTTCCTGTTAGTCTGTCCATGCGTCTGTTTCTTACAAATACTTATCTTGCGTTGGCTAGACGATCGCGTCTATTCATATCCCTCCACATTGAACTTTTACAGTCGCCTGTTTTTGTAACACATTTCAGAAATAATAGAAACCTGTCTTCGCAACTCACTGCCAAGCTTTCGTTGTTGCTTTGCAGTGGATATTATCAATTTAACCTCCGAGCTGCCTATTACGTCATTAAACTACGAAGGAGTGAAATGTAAACGAAAGTTGCCGATTGGAATGGTAATGTTTACCGACGCTACGAAGTGAGGAAATACCTGGCCTCTATTGACCGTTTATAGACGAAATAACCTGGATTATATGTAAAGACCCAGTCCGTACCGCGCAGGAAACACTCCGTCTCGGTTATGGAAATCAATCAGTTAATGCTGTGTAGGGAAATAATCGCTGTTTGTTCTGAGATCCACACAAAACACATAAATACACTGTGTGGGCAGGACGTAGGATTTGTGAATATCAAACCTGGCGGTACGTAAAGTAAGCACTTAGGTTTAAATAATTAGCAATTATTTGTAGAGGTTCTTTTTTCTGTCTTAAATTAGCCACGACGTCTGACTTCGTGCTATTAAAACATGCGAAATTTGACTCGGTTATAACAACATTCATTTATAAAGACACAAAATATGCAGTCCCTTTCATGACGTTATAACCGAGTTCGCGTGTATTTACCATTCGATAGTGGCGTAACATCCCAGAAGACTTAAATCGTCGGTGAAGACGTGCCCGTGTGGTTGTTTCGGTTCGTAGTCCTTCCTTCTTCTACCTACCTGTTCACAGCAGGTGTCGAGGTTTTTTTTTATTTTCACTTGATCACACTCAGACACACACCACATTCGGTAGGCATCCTCTGGACGAGGGATCGGCCCGTCGCAGATACCTCTACCTGACAGCACAAACACTGTACAAGAGACAAACATCCATGCCCCCGGTGGGATTCGAACCCACGATCCCAGCAAGCGCCCGTTCGCAGACCTACACCTTAGACCGCGCGGCCACTGGGATCGGCCCTTGTGATTGTACACGATTAAACTCGATGCAGTCCCTGCGGGTGACTGTACTAAGCATTAGCCTCTGTGTTAGTATAATTCTGAAAGTCTGAAGTTCTCATTGCATTACTTTCACTTATGAAAGAGCTGTGGGTAGAAAAGAGTAATGCCGGTGATTTAGAAGTCCTTAAAACTCTAACAGGGAAAGAAGTGCCCAGGATAGTCTCATTACACAGCCTGCATTGCCTGTCAGGAACGTGCAATTATCTGCCCTTCAGGTTAGCTACACACACCAGACAACGGGCACGGAAATAAACCACCATTTCTTTTCGAAATAACACTTGTAAAATATGCCCTGATCTCCGCTGCCTATAATTACAGACAGAACTGACGAACGATTTACGTTGCGTTTGAAGCGTGATGTTTTTGTGCATTATAAACGTGACTGTAAATTACGTCTAATTCGTCTTTCCGTGTGTTTAGACATACAGACATCGCCTGTGTACACAGTACTTGTGAAATTACATGACTCGTCTAGCAACGTGTAGGTGTGGCTGCTTCTAGTAATAAGGGAAATGTTTCTTAACAGTAGGTTTTAGGTGTGTGTGATTGTTAACTCTGAAGCCTAGCGGTAACTGTACGTACCACCAGGTTTAACATTAAAAAATTCTACATGGTGCCCACATTGCGTTTATGTGTTCTGTGTGGATCTCAGAACAAACAGCAACTCCTGCCTTATACAGCAACAAGAGATTGGTTTTCATAACCGAAGTGGAGGGTGTTTACAGCGCGGTACGCACTCAGTCCTTATACAAAACAGATACGTTTCGTCTTTAAAGGGTTAATCTCTCTGTGCTTTTATACAGCCGTGGTAATCCTTTATTCCCAGGGCTTGTTAATTCTTGAAGTTGTTTACTAAAGAAACGTGTCTTAGTCTACAAACGTAAAATTCGAAATAATTCAGTTGTTTTATGACGTTGGCGTCTTCCTGTGGCTGCGAGGGCGACCTCACCCCGTGGCTTATGCCGGGTATTCTTGGAACACCGATACTGACTTACAGCTGGGACTGCGTCGTTGTCAAGGTCACTGATTAATGCAGAGAACTAACCGCAATAACTCTTCACATTTACATTCGCGTCATTAATGTCATAAAGTTGCGGTTTTTAATTTTTGGTTCATTAAATACAACTGGCGAGCATTTGAAGAGATAAACAAATATTATGCCAATGACTGTGCGTTTTATTAATAGGCCTAGATAAGTCTGTACCCATTCAGAACCACCAAACGAAAGGTAACGGGAGAATTAACAAATAAGAAATATTGGTATCTTCAAAAATTAAATGTGTTGAAATAAGTCGAACTCGGTTATAACGACATGGGTTTATGCGACACCTCGCCTATAGCGTCAGATTTTCTGTGCTACCAGTTCATTCCTCAGTGTTAAACATAACACTATACTTGTCGGTTATAACGACACTCGTATATAACGACACAAAATATTCAGTCCGTTTCATGACGTTATAACCGAGTTCGAATATATATATATATATATATATGTATGTGTGTGTGTGTGTGTGTGTGTGTGTGTGTGTGTGTGTATGTGTGTGTGTGTGTGTGTGTGTGTGTGTGTGTGGTTTACCTCTTTTAAACGCCATTCCAAGCGCCAGTCTGTAAACAAAAGCTGTCATCGTCTGTAACGCCATTTGTTGCTCTTCGTTATCGCTAATGTTGGCGGTGCCCCACTGTTATATTTTATTACATTTGCTCTGTGCAGTACGCGAGCGCGTTTCCTGTTTATGGATTGTTTTTCGCTTACACATGGGCGAAGTTTTAGAACTGAAATTGCTAAGAATCTTGAGATGGAACGGACGTGTAGCATACATGACCGTACTAACTATATCAAAAACATCTGTAAGAGGTGAAGTGAGTACAGTAGAGCGGAGAATGCTGTGAAAAATACGGAGGTAATTTAGGTAAAGGTAAAGGTTCACCCTATAACAGGCCCTGAGGGCCCAAGAGGGGGAGTATAGGTATAGCTCTACCCGTTTGTGAGCCTAGCCTCGGCACGAGGAGGGGATGGGGTGGCTAGCCCCACGCCCCGGCCGCTTTACCCACGGGAAAGAGACCCGGTACCCATTGTACAGGAGGCTGGGTGGGCCCCAGGTCCGGTGGTGCGGAAATATCTCGCCTCCACCGGGATTCGATCCCCGGACCGTCCAGCCCGTAGCGAGTCGCTGTGTCGACTACGCTGTCCCGGCCAACAAAGATAATTTAAGAGGGAAATACGTTAGATGCCTTTTAACAGTTACTTGTTGACGTACAAGGTCGTAAGACAAGGACTGGCGTAAAGAACTCGTTAAAAAGAAAACACCTATTCTGTGACGAGGTAAGACATCGACGTAAAACGTACCTAGCGTAGGAACGCAGTTAGCAACCAGCAGCTCATTTGACTCGTAATTACACGCCGTGTGTTATTTGAAATCGAGATTGCTGTACGGTTCAACTCGGTTATAACGTAATAAAAGGGACTGAACATTTTGTGTCGTTATAAACGAGTGTTATTACAACCGAGTAATGTAATGTTATGCTTAACAGTGAGGAATTAATTGGTACCACAGAATATCTGACGCTATAGACGAGGTTTCCCATTAACCGAAGTCATTATAAGCGGGTTCGACTGTATATCTGGCTGTCTGATGTACTGTTTGCTGCATTAGCGGAATGTGTGTGCAGTGTAAATACGACTAAGATGTAAACTAAATTAACGTGTATCAGTAACGGTGATTAAGGTAATATTGATAAGATAAGATGTGTAAGTTTAACTTATGACGAGTTCGGTGTCGGGAACACCTAATGTGTACATGGCAGGCGTTTTTTAGTTACGTGTGGTACAGGGAGTCTTGTTTGAGCATGTACTGACGGCTGTATGCACTGCAGACACTACCAGGCACAGTAACCACAGTCAAGAGAGCCGGTGGAGGACTCGAGCTCTGTGCGGGAACATACACAGTGCGTGTGGCAGGTAACATGACAAACTGTAAACAAAAAGGTTGCGAAAAAGAACTGATTTTAACGATAATTTGCAGTTGTACTCACAGGGCTTCCATAAGTTTCTGCACCTCTGTTTTAACCCTTTGAAACTAAGATTAACATGAATTATATCTAAAAGATTCAGTCCGTACCGCGCAGTAAACACACTCCGTCTCGGTTGTAAAACCCAATCAGCTAATGTTGTGTAGGGAAATAATCGCTGTTTGTTCTGAGAGCCATACAAAACACATAAATACACTGTGTGGGCAGAACGTAGAATTTGTGAAAGTTAAACCTGCTGGTTTATATACAGATATTCAGCCCGTACCGCGCAGTAAACACACTCCGTTTCGGTTATAAAAACCAGTCAGTTAATGCTGTATAGGGAAATAATCGCCGTTTGTGCTGAGATCCACACAAAACGCATAAATACACTGTGTGGGCAGAACGTAGAATTTTTTAAAATTATAAGCCTGGTGCTACATATAGTAACAGTAGGACCAAGTAGGTTAGTAATTGAAAGCACTTTTTTAAAACTCCTTCAGATGTATCTCCTTTTGCGAAAGACATTTGCTGTGCATTGGCATGTTGCTGTCCGGGACACACGCTTGCCTTTTTTTGGCTCGCGGAATGTGTATGGTACGAAGTATGATTTTCATTCCACACGTTGCGTACGGGTCAGAAGCATGATAGGAATTGCGCATGCGTAGAAGAGGGATCCGAACGACAATGCGCACGTAGGTGCGTGTAGGTCTGCACATAAAGTCGCTAAGAATGCCTCTAAATTGAAATTGAGATGGCTTGGCAATTTTTCTTAGTATTCTCCATCCAATATCGTCGTAGTCAGTTTCATGCGAAGCCGTCTTGCTGTTATGAAGTTGTTACACTCTTGCAGGCAGACGGACACAGCTATTTCAATAGGCTGTCCGTAGACTTGCGAATGCACCTAAAGGGAACATGCGAGAAGTTGACAGGGTTAAACGAGAAAACGTGGTACTGTTCGAGACATGTGTGCAAATCTTGGCCAATAACTTGAACTGAGTTTGAAGTCGGTTAGTCCTAGTTTTCCATCAAACATAAAACGTTCATTAACTGCAGGTAATTTTAATACACATTTTGATTAGACAGCTGACAAGCAAGGTATATAGAGTAAGGAAAACACAGGCCGGATACCGTATGTCAGGGGTGGCCAAGGCAGCTAGACAAGCTGCGGGAACCGCACTTTAGGAGGCAACTAAGGAAAGGGCCTTGCATCCAGAAAATAAAACATTAATTCCTTATTTCGTGGCTCCTTATTTCTTATCATCCAACTACTGTACGTTATTTTCAGCTACAAATCTCCATTCTGTAGAAAGTATTTTAACACGCCTTCCACCGGCAGTTTTGCGTGCACACTGAATATTATTTCTAACGGGCAACTTAGGGGAGCCGCAGCAGTGACGTGCGCGAACCGCGTTGTGATCACCCCCGTGACATGTTTTGCTATAACAATGTTATAACCGTGTCCTGTATATCAAACAGTATGAGGTATCCGGTGATTTACGTATATGGTGCTTGAACACTGTAACTGATGCCTCTAACACCCGTCGTGTTATGCAACTGATATTCAAGCATGATCCGTGTACGAGTCTGTAGGCCGACGTCCAGCGGTTCACCAGTGCCGTGACGCCGTCGTCGGGTGCTTGTTCATTGTCGAGTAACCGGTGCTGCATAAACACTATATACGCGTCGGTAGAAAGTTTCTTCCACACAGAGTTAACTTCCAGTGGTTCAAAGAAGTGATATTCGTCACTATGTATGTGTATGTGTGTGTATATATATGTATATATATATATACACATACACCGACAACTGCACTGTAATTATATAAAATAATATACAAGCAGTTGGTAATTCTCCTACATGTTTCGGCCGTTTTAGGCCATTCTCAGGGAGGTGTTCAACAAAGAAAAATACAGTAATGCCTGTTTATATCATAGATGTGCAATACTACAGGTAGAATAAAAAATATTTTAAATTTTTAAGTTTTTTAGCCGTTAAGTATTCGTATTTTAACTGTGTCACTGCACCTGTATGATTTTGGTGCTAAACGTCCCAGTTGGCGTGTGTATACTTGTATAAAGGTAGACATTTCAGTTCCTCGGAATGATCAGTCACAACCAGTACTTTTTACTTTATTAAAAGTTATCTGGCGACCAGGTTTCGGCATATAAAGCCATCATCAGGCCTTACAAAAACATGAATTGAGAAACTCTACGTCGCATGAAGGTAAGGGCCTTCCTCTTTTACAAAGTGGAATGATGTCATACCAGGTACATTTGTTGGTTGTGACTGATGATGCCGAGGAACTGAAATACCTACCTTTGTACCTCTGTGATATAATTAGCTATCATTGTGTTTTTCTTTGATGAACACCTCCTGAGGATGACCCAAAAAGGCCGAAACATGTAGGAGGATTACTACATTTTTGTATGTTGTTGTACGTAATTATAGTGCAGCTGTTGGAATATATACTGTGACGTGTCATACTGCACGTAAAAATGGTAATCGCTTTGGGCGAGGTTTGTTTTGTATGGCGGTGTGGGAAGCGCTATATGCACAGTTCCTCATTGTTAAAATTGTTGCGAGAGGGGCATTCGGATGCCAGTTGTGTGCCGAAAGAAGAGGCTGATTGAACAGCAGTCCTTATCGTATTTCCGTAAGGACTTGCTTCAGGAACTTGCAGTGTATTTCGTCCTTTGTTGGGAGTCCATTCTGTAGGAAATCTGTCACTGTGACACCGTCAATGATCCAGAAAACGGTCTTCATGACCTGTGGTGCTACTTGAAACTCTCTAGGCTTCAGAGATGAACGATGATGCGTCATTGTTTGCTTGCACGTTTGGTTTCAGAATGGAAGTAATGCGATCATGACCGGTGGCCTGCTTCGTAGAGCCAGGAATGCCTTGCGTAGATTGATGGCACGCATGCGCGAGGTTTACAGAAGGTTAGCACAACAGCAAAACCAAACATTTCAATGGTTTGAGAGCGTGGTTTAGTATATAAAAGTGAATTTTTATTGTGAATGCTTCATTATTTTAAGCACAAGACTTAAATCTACACGTTCATAATTATACAGAGTTACTGTAACTTTTACGGTTTTAGTGATGCAACAGAAGTAGGGTCCGCACAATGTGAAATTTGTTGACCGTGTAGAACATCGATGAAACTTCTCAGTGCGCACTTTATTGGTTAGGTTTAGGCAGTTTGAAATACACAGAACTGAGCCACTTTTACCCGAGCCTAGTGACTTTCATGTTGAGGTGGATACTGAAAAATGGAAAAGATGTAAATTGCCAGCCACTGATCAGCTTCCAACGGAAGTGATTGAAGCAGCGGCTAGAGCAGTGTATTCTGAGGTACATAAACCTGTATTTTGTATTTGGAGTAAGGACGAATTGCTTGGAGTCAGTTGTTTTATCTAGAATAGGTTAATATAGTTTAGTACACCCCGCCCTTGTTTTACGCCGTAGTGTTCCTGAAAAAGTGGGCGCAAATAAAGACAGCGGAAATAAAAAATATTCCCGTCGGAAGTAAGGGGTAATAGAAGGCAGCCAGCCAAATGGCGTTAAACCGAAAATGTGGTGAGAGCGCAAATTAACAAGCGGTAAAGATTGTAAAGGGGCTTTACAACAAAAAGGCGTAAAAAATGGCTGGTTGTATTAAACGTGCCTCATTTTGTGCTTAAATTATAGAAAATATTTTTGTCGCGTTTCGTTTCTTAGAAACTGTCATCCGCCACGTTTTGCGGATACAGGACCTCGAAAACCGTGTCGAAACGATACGATACTCCAAGAGGAGGGCATTAATGAATGTGTGCTCAACATTACTCGCGGGCAACGTATACGGTTTCTTGTTTCTAGCAGATCCCACCGTTGTTACAGGCACTGCATACCGACGTGATGGAACTGTAGCCCACGCTGAAGAAGACTGCAGTTAAACCTGCTTATTGCAGAAGGTGGTGCAGTGCCTCATTTTCATCGAGGTATGACAGAATTTCTGAGCAACTGCTTCCGAGGTAGACGGACCCATCCTCCCCCCCCCCCCCCCAATGCATCAAAATCCTAACGAACTGAAAATTTGCCTTCCGGATTCAAATGTTGTCCCGAGTTTATAATGAGGTATATTGTCGTTTTGGTTTCGACAGAATAACCAGTTGGACGCACACTGAAATCCAATAAGTAATAATCAGAACCGTCTTAATTCATTCCTTAATTAATTACTCAGTTAATTAGTTAATTCATTCTGTAGTCTGTGTTACGACAGGTCCGCGGCCTCTTCCAAAGCGAGTTCTCCACACAGTGCCGTCTAGTGCTTCCTCTTTCAATTCACAGTATCGTCTCCTTTCCTTAAGGTCACCCAGTGGCAGCTTACATCTTCCTCCTCGTCTTCTCGTCACTCCTATCCTTGCCTCTATATTTCCTTCAATAACGTGTTTCAGAAGGCAGTTCCTACGCAAATTGTGACCAATCCAGTTAGACTTTCTTGTTTTTATTGTATGTAGGGTATCCCTCTCCTCTTTGACTCTATGTAATACTTCTTCATTTCTCACACGATCGGTCTGATAGTCGGTTCTCAAAATTCCATACCGCTGTATATAGTTTACTTATTAAAGTGCATTTTAAAGTGCAAGTAACTTTTGTAATCAGTATGTATACCGCCAATTTCATGTTTCCCTGCCAATGTATCATGCCAACGTGGCTGTAGTCGTATCATGTCCACGTTTGGTTTTCGTCCGTTGCTGTTGTCGATATGTCCCAAAAATTCACTGTTGCATTAAGATACGTGTGCACCAGTTGACATAAGGTGGTCAGCTCCAACTACAGCTGCTGTACCTAGACGCCTCCATATGGATGGCGTCGGCATAGTTTGATCATCCAATGCAGCATGTGGTTCAGAACGTGTTGGCGGACGTCTGGCAACTGTGGCTTGCACGTGTCAGGTACCATTCCTGATTTGCTTAACGTTACGGGCACGTTAGAGCCAACGAAAAACGAAAAGCTAAGGAAAGGAAGGCGCTCGTGAAGGCTTATTATAACAAGTCAGGAAGTGTGCGCATAATATAAGAATTGTGGCCATTTTGTGTAACTGTCTGGAATAAGAAAAAAATTTGTAACATATTCCTTATAGCAGCACGTGAAATTATGTGTTAACTGCACCATGATACGATTTAACCCTTTAAAGACGAAGCGTATCTGTTTTATATAAGGACTCAGTGCGTACCGCGCTGTAAACACTCTACACTTCGGTTATAAAAACCAGTCTCTTAATGTTTTATAAGGCAAAAGTTGCTGTTT
>BLKM01002270.1:0-52535 GCA_013340265.1 Coptotermes formosanus
GGTGCCCACATTGCGTTTATGTGTTTTGTACGGATCTCAGAACAAACAGCAACTTTTGCCTTATAAAACATTAAGAGACTGGTTTTTATAACCTAAGTGGAGAGTGTTTACAGCGCGGTACGCACTGAGTCCTTATATAAAACAGATACGCTTCGTCTTTAAAGGGTTAATACATATTGAGCTTTTATGAAAGAGTCGGAGTCGGAGTTTTAAAAATCGAGGAGTCGGAGTCGGAGCTTTTGTGTACCGACTCCACAGCCCGGATAATAATCCATGTATATCGACATGAAAGCATGATTTTTAGCCGCACTGCGTTTCCTCTTGCCACCAGTTTATAAAACGATCAGACAATGGCCTAATCAAGATCCTAGTATGATAAAGGGTCGCATTAATTTGACGGCAATATAAGGCAGATGTGATGTACATTGAAACTTGCAATTGGAGGGCGGTGTGGGAGTAGCCTGGTTTCAGGACTTTGTGCGTGGCGGTTGCGGCGGCGGCGGGGACGGGGGAGGGCGGGGAGCGGCTGGCTGCAAACTTGAAACTTTGGGGCTTTGCAAGAACAGCGTGGAACATGAAAACACCAAATGTACTTAATTACATTCCAAAACACAGCGACAGACTACAAGAACAAATTTGTACCACAGAAACGAAATATCCTTGCGAAATAGCCCGATTTTTTAGCAACCTTTTTCGTATGTCGTTGTGGGATTTTGTAATTTTGTTGAACACTAAGGTTTATTGCCGTATTCGCAGCCACACGCTGCTTGTCGCTATTCTGAACGAGATGGCTCGACGCCACCCCTTTTCCGTCCTAGGTAATTAAGGTCCATTCTAGTATTATCCGGGTGCCGCGGTGGCGCAGTTGGTTGAGGCACTGCGCTGCAAACCGGCAGGTCGCGGGTTCGATTCCCGATGGTGTCAGTCGATTTTTCATTGACATAATCCTGTCGGTCGCACTATGGCCCTGGGGTCGACTCAGCCTCTAACAGAAATGAGTACCAGGAATATTTCCTGGGGGGTAAACGCGGCCGGTGCGTAGGGCTGACAACCTTACCACCTTCATGTGCCGATTGTCTAGAAATTCTGGGAGCCTCAACCTCCTGGAACCCTAAGGGCCTGTCCAGGCCTGTAATGGGACTGCTTTTATCTAGTATTATCCTTCCGTCTATGCCTAGACTTTCTGCATGGTTTGTTTATAGGCGTCTTAACAAAATTGCAAAAAGAGGCCGGTCGCTTGGAATTACTCAGCTCTCATTGGATGGATTTTCATTAAAAATACATTTGAGTATTTTTCGAGAGTCTGTTGGGTAAGTTAAAGTTTGACTAAAACCTAGCAATAATAACGGCTACTTTACATGAAGACCTGTGTACTTTTAAGGTAATATCTCGCTGCGTACTTCTTAGAATGAGAAATGTTTCAGAAAAACTTTGGCGCAGTTGGTTGAGGCACTGCGCTACAAACCGGAAGGTCTCGGGTTCGATTCCAGATGGTGTCATTGGAATTTTTCATTGACATAATCCTTCCAGCCGCCCTATGGCCCTGGGGTCGAGTTAGCCTCTAATAGAAATGAGTACCAGAAATATTTACCGATGGGGGGTAAAGGCGGCCGGTGCGTAGGGCTGACAACCTTACCACCTTCATGTGCCGAGTGTCTATAAATTGTGGGAGCCTCGACCTCCTGGAATTCTAGGAGCCTGTCCAGGTCTGTGTGGGTTTTGCTTTATCTTACTAGAGTTATTTTGAACACGGTGTGACAATAACTGTGTCACGTGAGACATTCTTTCATCTAGAAATCTCTTTTACTCTCTGTCTAGGCCATATTATTATTTTAGCACTTAAACCGAGAGAATTCTGTGACAGCCAGGAGTCGCCGTCCCTGCTTCGTATTGACACTCATCTTTGGTTGAATACTAGCCGATATGAAAACTAAAATTATACATAATTAACAAAGATTATACGTAGGTATATCGGCAGTCTTCATTCTAGAATCTAACTCAGCAACAATAAAAATTCTACTTGATGCTACAACAATAAATATCATTGTTATTAATTATAAATATATCCAACTGGTCAAGAGCTACGATGTCTCGATATCTCGTTCTGCTATCGATACTGAACCTGCTCCTGTTTCCACCACTACTTAAAATTTCCCTCCATTCTATCGCTGGCAAGGAGACACGATAAAATAACATCAGTGTACAGTACGAACAATAAATAATTCGACATTAGTGGATAAATGGCTGGGAGTTCGTACAGCTCAATAATGTGGACTATCAGTTCGCTGCTTGAAAGATAATGCACGGTACATCGGAGCGGGGAAATTATACCAAAACTCTTAATTTTTTGTATCGGTTATATGGCAAAGGAGTTTACTCCCGGAAGTAAAGGAGGGTGGAATTTCTTGACTAGCTGAGAAACGGTTAGCTTCTGAAGAAGGCCTCTGCTGCATGGGGTTAGTTATTTTATGCCGCTTATGGGATTTTTGTCCTTTGTTAGAGGCAGTTTATATCACTCTGCTGGGTGCACGGTCTCCTATCGTCTGTCCAAGCTGCAAGCTTGTGGTAAACAAAGTGTCACAGACAGTGATTTAAAGTACGCAATAAATACTCAACCACAGAATCCTGCTTGAGAAAGCCATAAAATGACAGTAAGTATCCCAGCACTTGACATACGCATGCATGTTTTCATGGTGCATAGCTTGGTTCTAATCCTTGTGAACAGTCCGAGAAGTTACGGTTAAAACGTTCTTTATTCTTTTCAGTTTGCTGAATTTTAAATAGTTTATTCGCACTAAATGTCTAGCTTCGAAATTCTCGTGCTGTCTATAACACTATGCAGATATATTCTCTTGCTGCTGATCAGTAGTAAAGAACCTTTCATGCATAAGAGAAATGTGGCCGACTGCGCGGTTTATATTTTGTGCTACACCCAGTGGTACATACAGTCGAACTCGGTTATAACATCATGAAAGGGACTGAATATTTTGTATCGTTATAAACGAGTGTTGTTATAACCTAGGAATATAATGTTATGGTTAACAGCGACGATTTAATTGGTACCGCGAAATATCTGACGATATAGGCGAAATATCGTATAAACCGATGTCGGTATAACCGGGTTCGAATCTGTGTGTGTGTGTGTGTGTGTGTGTGTAAATTCTACTTTTTGGTGTTATATTTAAGTTCCGAACTGTTTTTTTAGAAATATCATTTGGCTTAGTTCAACAGTTCTCAGCTTTTCCTATTCATAGGACGCAAGGCCTAAAGCAGTGCAGTTTCCGCGGACACGTATCCTCTCTTTCACAGCGTACAGAACACGTGTAAGTCTCTGTACATACCTGAAACATGAAAAATGGACCTTTTGCCGGTAAACGTGTTAACTAGGGGTGGATGTTCCCCCTACATCCCTGCATTTGGGAGTAAATTCTTCCCTTTTTTAAACTATCGCCCAATCCCCATCCCTGTTATACTGATTACTGCTACTACTATTACTACTGCTGCTGCTGCAGCTGCTGCTGCTTCTGTCCCCAGTGGCGAAAAGCCCCTAGTGGGCCAGGGACTTCTCAATGTTGAGGCTTCACGATCACACTCAGACACACCACACTCGGTAGGACTCCTCTGGACGAGTGATCAGCCCGACGCAGAGACCTCTACCTGACAACACACAACACTCACAAAAGACATCCATGCCCCCCGCGGGATTCGAACCCGCAATCGCAGGAAGCGAGAGGCGGCAGACCCACGCCTTAAACCGTGCGGGCATTGGGATCGGCACTACTACTACCACCACCACTAATAATAATAATAATAATAATAATAATAATAATAATTTAAGCCGCGGGAATAATTCCAAAGTCACTGTCACGAAGTTTAAAGAGACTTAACCTGCACCCAAACACATACATGCAGATGCAAACAGTGGTAATTCTTGGCATATGTTCAATTGTAAGAAATTTCCTAAATTACACATAAGGCCACCGAGCCTAATCCTGTTGATGATACATCCCAGGATATGTGAATATTTCCCAGCTAAAGCTGAGAAGTGAGAAATTCGGACAATAATAATAATAATAATAATAATAATAATATGTTTGTTTAATAACGTATTGAGGCAACCGCCCCCAGCCAGTAACAGAAACAGCACAACACACAAACACGAATAAAAAAGGACAATCAACAAGATGCATAAGAAAAAACCATAAACATAACAAATAATATTATTACAGTAAGTGATTCGTTAGGACACCTATATGTAAAACGGAATAATAATAATAATAATAATAATAATAATAATAATAATAATAATAACAATGTCTGCAACTTACACTTTTGTCGAAAGATATAAGCAGAAAAGTAAGCTGCAGTGCACAGCAAAAGCATGTAATGCAAACACGACGTGGGCAAGTCATCTGACCCTATGAACACTTTCATTTCCCTAATGGAGGTGGGTGGGCGGGAGACATTCCCAAGATGCGACAACGAAGCTAGCGCTTAGGAACTCCCGCCGCTGGTCCTACGGCAGACATTCCAGTTCCAAGTGTATTTTTTTACCCTATCAAGATTGAGGTGTTATTTTTTGTTATTAATCTCAAAAGTGACGTCATAACCTATACACTGTAATTTTAGAGTTAAAATTAATTCTCAGCGGAATATGACAATTTATCAAATGCATCAATCTTTCATCATGTTAAGTATGTCAACAGGGTATGGCGCGTCGTCAGTTGATGGAAGAAAGGGATGTACTCAAAATATGGGAAGTACCTGCGAGTATGTTAGATAATCAATTGATGGGAAGGCGCGGGAGAGGGAAGATTTTCGAATTTGGGGGAGGTCGGGCGGAGTCTATCAACGTCACCGCACACAAGTAGCATGTTATATCCAGACTAACGCGAATGGTTATGCACCTAGACACGGAGTTAATCTTCCAACGCAAAGTGTCGCTATGTGACATCTCATTTCTTTTGTTAGACGTGCACTGTTGCAGTTTGCAGGCTATATCAGGGGTGGTCACAAAGCGTCTCGCTTAAATTGCATCTAGAAATATAACTGTCAAGTTTTTTTTACATGCGACGAGACAGAGAGTGAACGGCGTTTTAAAATATCTTGTAGAGAAAGGAGACTCATAACTAAAAAACTACCCTATTTTAGTTGGACGAATAGAAATTATGACCCATCAAATGAAGAGAAAAAGATTTTCGTTGAGATCTTGGCTCTTCTGGGACGTTACGCGGCGTAGATTGGTAGTTACAGACGTTTCGAGTCAACCTGTCGGTATCTTCAAGTGTTAAGTGCTTTAAAATAATTTTTTTCGATTAATGCATGGTTTTTGCCTAAGTTGCCTCCTAAACTGCCGCTCCAAGTCTTCGTCTGGCTAGTCACCCCTGGTCTAGATAACTTCTGCCTGTTGTGGTGTGTACAAGATATTGCACAAGTCATTGAAATTGAAAGGTTTTTTAACAGAGTCTAAATATGGTGGGGGATGAAAGTTTTTTTCACACCGTCTAAATATGGTGGGGGATTAAAGGTTTTTTCACACAGTCTAAATATGGTGGGGGATGAAAAGTTCTTTCACACAGTCTAAGTATGGTGGGGATGAAAGATTTTTTCACAGAGTCTAAATATGGTGGGGGATGAAAGGTTTTTTCACACAATCTAAATATAATGGGGATGAAAATTTTTTCACACAGTCTAAATATGGTGGGGGATGAAAGTTTTTTCACACAGTCTAAATATGGTGGGGGATGAAAGGTTTTTTTCACACCGTCTAAATATGGTGGGGGATGAAATGTTTTTTCACACAGTCTAAATATGGTGGGGGATGAAATGTTTTTTTCACACTGTCTAAATATGGTGGGGGATGAAATGTTTTTTTCACACAGTCTAAATATGGTGTGGGATGAAAGGTTTTTTCACACTGTCTAAATATGGTGGGGGATGAAAGGTTTTTTCACACAGTCTAAATATGGTGGGGGATGAAATGTTTTTTTCACACAGTCTAAATATGGTGTGGGATGAAATGATTTTTTCACACCGTCTAAATATGGTGGGGGATGAAATGTTTTTTCACACAGTCTAAATATGGTGGGGGATGAAAGGTTTTTTCACACAATCTAAATATGGTGGGGATGAAATGTTTTTTCACACAGTCTAAATATGGTGGGGGATGAAAGTTTTTTTCACACCGTCTAAATATGGTGGGGGATTAAAGGTTTTTTCACACAGTCTAAATATGGTGGGGGATGAAAAGTTCTTTCACACAGTCTAAGTATGGTGGGGATGAAAGATTTTTTCACAGAGTCTAAATATGGTGGGGGATGAAAGGTTTTTTCACACAATCTAAATATGGTGGGGATGAAATGTTTTTTCACACAGTCTAAATATGGTGGGGGATGAAAGGTTTTTTCACACAATCTAAATATAATGGGGATGAAAATTTTTTCACACAGTCTAAATATGGTGGGGGATGAAAGGTTTTTTCACACAGTCTAAATATGGTGGGGGATGAAAGGTTTTTTCACACAGTCTAAATATGGTGGGGGATGAAATGTTTTTTTACACAGTCTAAATATGGTGGGGGATGAAATGTTTTTTTCACACAGTCTAAATATGGTGTGGGATGAAAGGTTTTTTCACACAGTCTAAATATTTGTGGGTGTTATTTCTGTGAGAATTTGGAAATTTTATGTACAGCAGGCACATTGAAACAACTACGAAAGGTTATGCGAGCCCGATACAGTATGTAGTGGGAGTGAATGCAGGCCGGAACAGTGACCAGCGGGGGGAGGGGGGGGGGTTTCCGTATGAATACGTAATGGGTTTCCAAAAAACGAGGGAAATGTCTTGGCTGTCTGAGTGGCTGTTGATTCCTAGAAAATTTCTCGCTCCCTTCATTTGGTTAATTGTACATTTTTCTAGCGAAATTGGGATTATGTTACTGAGTTGTTACTCCATGTTCTTGTGGTAATCAGATTGTTGGAGAGTGAGACAAGACACCGAGCACAATGGGGACACAAAAATGGAGTCAAATTTTAATTGGGAAATCTGAAGAGAAGAGATTCTATAGGACACGTAAGGTTTGCCCGGGAGTGAAAGTTGATATGGAAATTGATCTTGGAGATGTGGAGGTGTGAGGACGGGCAATTGGATTGAACTGGCTCAGAATAGGATAAAATGACTGTTCGCAACACCTGGGTTCGTTAAAGGAAATACTTTAATTTCGGAAGAGTTCAGTCAATATAAAGCTTAATATGAGGGCCTCCAGCTTTAATTTAAACACTGTATAAGCCGGAACATAAGGCAGCTTCAAATATAAGGCAGGTTCCAATATAAGGCGGCTTCAAATGTAAGGCGATTTCCAACATAAGGCGGCTTCAGATATAAGGCGGTTTCCAATATAAGGCGGTTTCCAACATAAGGCGGTTTCGAATATAAGGCGGCTTCAAATGTAAGGCAATTTCCCATATAAGGCGGCTTCAAATATAAGGCGGTTTCCAATATAAGGCGGCTTCGAATATAAGGCGGCTTCGAATACAAGGCAGCAACTCAGAAAGTTGAGAAAATGTAATAAAAACTTTAATAAATTTTCAGAGAGGCAGATATAAAACTAAAAATAGTTCATGTAACTGGCGTACGAAATAACAGCGCTAAAACATGCCGGATTAGTCGCTGTTTAATATGAAATGGCGTGTCTCTGACTTGTTAGCGTGAAATGCCTGCGGTCTCACTTATACGTCGGCCCATCCTTTTCCGTGCGGCTATTTCGGAAAAACTGAAACCTCCCTCTATTTTGGGGCTTAAAAGTCTGCTGAGTAGTGAGAGAAAAATCTGTGTCGTCTGTTATGTGGTTCGTCGGGTAAATACCTGTTTCTACGCGCTACACGCAGTGAGTGTATGTAAACAAGGCCGTGTATATTCATCTGTCCAACCGCTTCATTCCCGAAATTCTGTTTTCATTCCTATCGCCCGAACGAAAGCCCTGCTTTGTGTAAGGTTTGGATAAATCTTCTTCACTCTTCCTCAGAACTGTTTACTTTACGAATACACAAAAAGTGTGTATTCTTCCTCCTTGTAAACTTGCCTGATCCGCTTCCATATTTTTCGCAACTGTAGCGCGACACGCATCTTGTTATGTCTTCCAAAACGTCTCCTCCCTTTTGATCTACAATTTATCTTAGTGTTTGTTTATCGTTTCTCTAACTTCCCATTTTTGTAGTGTTTTCCGTCCTGTTGTGCCTTTATATTAAAATCTTTCATTGGCTTAATATTTCTCTTTCCTTTTTAATAATATTACACAACAAAAATGCAGATACCTTTATTGAAATATACGTAAAGTAATTCTAAACTCTCCGCAATATAATATATATATATATATAGTGTGTTCTTACTTACGCACAATAGCTCAGTCAGTATAGTGACTTGCTAAGAGGGTGGACACTCCGGGGATCGAATCCCGTTGAAGGCGAGAATCGCCATGCCTGTTCAAACCAGCCCCCAGGAGGTCCACCCAGCTGCCTGCACAAAATGGGTACCAACTTTTTTCCCGGGGATAATGCGGCCGAGTCGTATTGCTGACCACTCACTCCCTACTAGCGCCGATGTTGCAAACAGGTGGGAAATACGCCTGCGCCCCCCTCTGTGCCTACATAGCCATGTCATGGTTTGACCTTTACCTTATGCATAAATACATTTTATTTGCAATAAATGAACACTAGGGCAAGTGGTGTATGTAAAATAGACAAGAAGATACTTTAAGAACGTCTGTTAACACTGTACTGGCCCTAAACATTTCCAGGCTCTGTTTAACCCTTTAAAGACGAAGCCTGTCTGTTTTAAGGACTCAGTGCGTACCGCGCTGTGAACACTCTCCACTTCGGTTATAAAAACCAATCTCTTAATATTTTATAAGGCAAAAGTTGCTGTTTGTTCTGAGATCCGTACAAAACACATAAACGCAATGTGGGCATCACGTAGAATTCTTTAATGTTAAACCTGGTGGTGTGTAAAGTTACCGCTAGGTTTTAAAAGGTTAAACAGTTAACCTTTCTTGTTTGAGTATTCGCCTGTAGAATATACAATAGGAACATTATATTCCATGTACATGCCAGTCTTATAGAAACGACTGCTGTTTTGTGAAATATCGTTAAAAGTATCAGAGATTCGGTTGTTTTATGGTATTTTATACTCTTGTCACGATGGTTCAGTTCAGTACTGCAGTATAAATAGGGAGCACACGGTGGTGCAGTTTGTTGAGGCACTGCGTTATAAGGCGGAAGGTCGCGGGTTCGATTCCCGATGGTGTCATTGGAATTTTTCATTGACATAATCCTTTCGGTCGCACTATGACCCTGGGGTCGACTCAGCCTCTAACAGAAATGAGTACCAGGAATATTTCCTGGAGCGTAAAGGCGGCCGGTGCTTAGGGCTGACAACCTTACTGCCTTCACGTGCCGACTGTCTTGAAATCTGGGAGCCTCAACCTCCTGGAACCCTAAGGGCCTGTCCAGGTCTGCAATGGGTTTGCTTTACCTTTACCTTTATTTTAGTATGAATAGCCTCGAAATACATCCAGCAGAACCTGTAACAATGTAACAGGTAACACGGTTACAGCGCGACGCTGTTAACGTATAAAAGTGCAACGCCATAACATTAAGTATTTAGAAATAAGGATTCGGGATGGCGTCTAGTGGCTTAATGTTTATACCAAATTTAATTAAATCCGGCCCAATGGTTCAGAACTTGGAAGGAGATTAGGCAGATAGGGGGGCACACGGGATCGCGCATGCATGTGCTCACGCACGCACTTGCACACAGTGTAGAACTTCCTGACACACCAAGCTTCTACGTTTTCCTTAATGAAGATACGTAGAGTCAATCAACGGTGAGTTTTCCTTTCACACTTAACCATTTATTACGGTGTATGCGTTTTCATATTAAACGTCTGCATCTTTAATTAGTTTACGTAAATATATTTGTGTTTTATAACAGTTTATTTATAGAATTTTGAAAATATAAAACTGTAGCACGAATTACTTTATATTTTAAATGTTAAAAATTATTATAAATTAATACGACTTATTTAAAATACTTGTGCAGTGAAAGGGCTTTTGTCTTGTATAGTCGCAAAAAAGACGGCATTTTTAAAATGGTTTCGTACGACAAATAAGTTTTACTAATGGTTTTGACGATGGTGTATAATATTGTGTGGTGATGGTTTTATGGACATTATCCATCGTCCGAAGAGTAAAATATTAGAATTTAAAAATTTAAATCACGACATTTCGAAAGCACAGCCAGCTTCCGAAACGTCATGATTTGGTTTTTTAAGTTTTAAATGTTAATATTTTAATATTTTACTCTTTGAACGATGTATAAAGTCCATATACCATCACCACACAAATACGTTTTTATTTTGGAAATTAGGGGAACTGACAGTTTTTCGAGCAATGTGAATGTAACATATATATTAGGTTTAATGTGTTCCATGTCCGTGCACTCTATTACACAAAAACACTAATCACCAATAAATGCACAAAGAGAGTTTTATCATCAATCGTAACACACTCCTACATGTTTCGACCCTGCTGGGTCATCTTCAGGGAGAAATTTTTGTTATTGTTACACTAAGGTTGCACTTTATACATAGTAGAGTGAGAATGTGCTGTTGACTGTGTAGTGCAATGCAAGCCCCGACCGCAGAGGGTTCATGCCTCCAAAAACAACGCAGTACACAGTCAACAGCACATTCTCACTCAACTATGTATAAAGTGCAACCTTAGTGCAACGATAACAAACATTTCTCCCTGAAGATGACCCAGCAGAGTCGAAACATGTAGGAGTGTGTTAGAATTGATGATAAAACTCTCTTTGTGCATTTGTTGGTGATTAGTGCTTTTGTATATATATTAGGTGTTATCTTTGTTTAGGTCTTGAGAGTCACTTTCTACAGCATTTCTTATCCATCTCGATCCCGAACAATAGGTCTGTATAGAACACATTACACAGATACATCTGATAAAGGAGTGACTGTAGGCCCACTCAGTCCACACGCCTTACGATCTGATATTTTCCAGTAATGATTCAGTTTCAGGTTTCCCACTGATATCCCCTTTGTTTAGGCCTCAGTTATTTGGCTAGTTACATTGTATCGCTCATCACCCACTGCCCTGTTCAAATACATGTTTTAATTTCCGAACTTGATGAAAATTGTGACATATTTACAGGTGCAGTTAACTCGCCTCTCATCACATAACACAAAAGCCCCTCTATGAAATTATACAGCGCTCTGTATAAGGACTTTGGGATAGGCAGCAGTTCAGTCGAATGGCTCTCTGAAACTTGATATCCTACAACAGAACTTTGTTTAACCTTTATCCTGCTAATGTGGAATATATGGTGAGCTGCTAATAATGCCAGCACCACTAATGTGTAATATTTGGTGACCTACATTTGGCAACGCTGAAAGGAGCCTCTTTGTCTCTCTCTCTCTCTCTGCACAATGTCTCAACACTGAATCAATCGTGAAAGACGTCCTATGTCATATCTGTGTGCACAAGGGCCTAGTTGGTAGCCGAGTGTTGAGACATTGTGCACAGAGAGAGAGAGACACAGAGAGAGAGAGAGAGAGAGAGAGGCTCCTTTCAGCGTTGCCAAATGTAGGTCACCAAATATTACACATTAGTGGTGCTGGCATTATTAGCAGCTCAACGTATATTCCACATTAGCAGGATAAGAGTTAACCCCTCTGCATGTCGACGGTAGTAAAGTATAGAACCCTGACGAAACGTCGGTTTGAAGGCGGCTATGGCCTGCATCACTTCATATTACATTACGATACTGATACAATGTTTGGCTAGTCGCGCCTAATTTGAAAATTGTATTTTATTTTTGTACTATCATTACCAAAAATTGGCTGTATATAAAGTCGAACCCGCTTATAACTAAATGAGTTTATGCGACACCACGTCTATAATGTCAGATATTCTGTGGTACCAATTAATTCCTCACTGCTAACCATAACATCACAGTCCTCGTTTGTAAAGACAATCCTTTATATCGACACAAAATATTCAGTCCCTCTATGACGTTATAACCGAGTTGGACTGAATTTGCGTGCGGCTTTCTGTATATGTGAAATTACGCATCATAAACCGATGAATATTTTTTTATCAAATTTTGTGTTTTGTGCCTAAATTTCACGCTGTTGCATTAAATTAAATCCTGTTTTTGTGGCTCCGTAACAAGCCATAATTTACATGAATGGCGCATAGAATCTGTTTCCAAGGAAAAAAGCTCATTTAAAATTTCTCGACAAAAGTGTATTTACTCTTTTCATACAGTCTTTACCAACATTTTGTTACGTGTCTAATCGAAAATACGAAATGTTTTAGGAATTTTGAATTATGTATAATCTAGTCTCCCAAGTGGTCGCCTTCCCTCAGGAAGGCGACCGGCTTCCCTCAGGAAGGCGACCACTTGGAAGACCCAGATGTAGATGGTAGATGGGAGGATAATATTAAAATAGATCTTCAAGAAGTGGGATGGGGCATAGACTGGATTGAGCTGGCTCCGGATAAGGACAGATGGCGAGCTCTTGTGAATGCGGTAATGAACCTCCGGTTTCCATAAAATGTGGGGAATTTCTTGACTAGCTGAGAAACTGTTAGCTTCTGTAGCAGGCCTCTGCTCCATGGAGTTATTTGGTTATTTGGTTGGTACAATTTAGTGTTAGCCCTTTAAAGACGAAGCCTCTGTGTTTTATATGAGGACTCAGTGCGTACCGCGCTGTAAACACTCTCCACTTCGGTTATAAAAACCAGTCTCTTAATGTTTTATAAGGCAAAAGTTGCTGTTTGTTCTGAGATCCGTACAAAACACATAAACGCAATGTGGGCACCACGTAGAATTTTTTAATATTAAACCTGGTCGTACGTAAAGTTACCGCTAGGCTTTAAAAGGTTAATTTCTGGCTTTGGCATCCTTAGCCAGAAATATGCGTTGGTTAAGACAGTGTGACTGATAGAGAGTAAATACACTTTTTGTCTGCATATAAGTGGGGATGTCTAGTGTTAAAATTACAATTTTTTTGTTTTATTTAGCGAACCTGCCACCTGATAAGACTATTTTTAGGCCCAACGGCGGTGGTGAATGATAGAGTATGAAGCAATGGAGGCTTGATATTGAAAGGCGGGACCTACTCGGAGGAAAACCTGTCCCACTGTCAATTTTTCCTTAATAAATTCCACATAAATGGGCCTAGGTTCGCATCTGTTAGGGTATACAGAACTATAATTTTGCCTGTTTTTTTTATGGGTGTGAAACTTGGTCTCTCACACTGAGGGAGGAACAAAGACTAAGGGTGTTCGAGAATAGGGTGCTGTGGAGGATATTTGGGCCTAAGAGGGACGAGGTGACAGGGGAGTGGAGAAGACTACATAACGAGGAACTTAATGACCTTTACTCATCACCAAATATTATTTGGGTAATCAAATCGAGAAGAATGAGATGGGCGGGGCATGTAGTACGTATGAGGGAGCAAAGAGGTGCACACGGGATTTTGGTGGGGAGACCTGAGGGAAGGTGACCACTTGGGAGACCCAGGCGTAGATGGAAGAATAATATGAAAATGGATCTTCAAGAAGTGGGATGGGACATGGACTGGATTGAGCTGGCTCAGGATAGTGGCAGGTGGCGGGCTTATGTGAACGCGGTAATGAACTTCCGGTTTCCATAAGATGCGGGGAATTTCTTGACTAGCTGAGAAACTGTTAGCTTCTCAAGAAGGCCTCTGCTCCCTGGAGTTAGTTAGTTAGTTAGTTAGTTAGTTAGTTAGTTAGTTAGTTAGGCTCGCATCTGGGCATCCATAATGAAGAGCCAACAACTTATCTCCTGCTTGCTGCCTTGTGCATACACAAGGCGCATTAAGCATACATTTTATTTAATTCTACAATCAGACCCAACAAGTCGCTTGACACACGTTAAATCGGCAACTAGTTTCAGCCCATAAAGAACCATCATCAGGCCATAACAAAAAATATCTGTACACTGGAAACCCTAATTATTGCGAGTAGGAGACCTCCCCCTTCACATCAGTGAATATTTCAAGCATATATAAAAATTGAAATATATATATAGTATAGCCTAGGTAAAATGTTAAAGCTATGATAAAAGTTAAAATATTACCATAGTTTTAACATTTCAATTGGTCTATATTATATGTATTTTTTAAATTGTTGTATATATTTGCAATGTATTCACTGATGTGTACGGGGAGGTCTCCTACCCGCAATAGTTGGGGTTTCCAGCTTAGAGTTTTTTTGTTACGTCTGTTGATGGCTCTATCATGGGCCGAGATTAGTTGCCAATAAAACGTGTCTCAACAGACTTGTTGGATTTGATTGTAGAATTAAATATAATATATTTCTAGGAGCACGCGGTGGCGTGGTTGGTTGAGGCACTGCACTACAAACCAGAAGGTCGCGGGTTCGATTCCCGATGGTGTCATTGGAATATTTCAATTACATTTTTCTTCTAGCCGCACTATGGCCCTGGGGTCGACTCAACCTCTAACAGAAATGAGTACCAGGAATATTTCCTGGGGGGGGGGGGGGGGTAAAGGTGGCCGATACGTAGGGCTGACAACCTTACCACCTTCATGTGCCGATTGTCTAGAAATCTGGAAGCCTCGACCTCCTGGAACCCTCAGGGCCCGTCCAGGCCTGTAATGGGATTGCTTTACCATTTTTATAATATATACTTACATCGACAGGCGAACGGGGATCGAAGGGTGTAGCCTTCTGGTTATTAGGATGTGTCGTTGGGTAAATAATGCCCGATGTTTCAACGTATCTTAGTGCTTCTGTCTTCACAGTTTAGCAGGTGAACACGTGGGACCGCTTGACGCTTATGAGGTACGATGTAAGAGAGCATAACAAAACTTCCGCTTTGCCTCGAAAGTAAGCTTTCGCGCCGTGCTATAGCGGTGACTTGTTTGACACTCTTGTAGAGCGCGTTGTCTAAACGCGACAGTGCAGACGGACGGTCCTTGGATATTTCAAGCAGATATGCCGAAATAAGTGCCGAGACGAGTTGATAATGTTTGTAACAGTAGCTTATATTTCGTTTGGTGTCTGCTTGTGTTGTCTGATAAATATATGCAATGATCTTACCCAGGCTACTGGAGAAATATTCGGTCGTTTGTACTGCAGAAATACACGGTGCATTGCGTCAGGGTCTTGTACTGCAGCAAAACACATAATGGCTTTCGCTTTTGCCTGTATTGTTGTTCAAAAAGACAGTAGCCCATCTGGGGAAGTTGCTCTGGTGGCATTCAATAAAAATTAAAGGTATTACGTGGTTATTTTTGTGTGGATTTCGAAAATCACTAATATGAATCGTGTTGAGATCTGCTCTCTTCTGCGATGTTACGCAGCGTCGAGTGGTAATTCTTTACGGACGTTTCGGGACAACATAACTGTCCCATCTTCAAAGGTCAAGAAGTCCATGTGATTATTTATGTCTGTTTCAGCAGTTTTTGACTAGATATATTTTTCTCACTGTCCCCAGTTTGCTGTAAAGTCAGAGTGACATTAACAATCCGAAAGTAACAATAAATTGTCCACCCCTGGTGTAGGACAAGATAAATTTGCCGAACTGTACATTGGCAGGCGGCGGTTTGCTATTGATTGCGCTCGGAACCTGCAGGCATCTCTAATTCTGCTGGACGCAACACACAGAGAGACGGAGAGAGAAAAGTGGAATAAGAATGTGGAAACAAGAACAAAAAAAAAAAAAGGAGTACGAAAGAGAGGAAATGTGTGTATTGCAAA
The DNA here is from genome assembly GCA_013340265.1 of Coptotermes formosanus. Taxonomy (NCBI): domain Eukaryota; kingdom Metazoa; phylum Arthropoda; class Insecta; order Blattodea; family Rhinotermitidae; genus Coptotermes; species Coptotermes formosanus. The sequence continues at coordinate 15,828 of BLKM01002270.1, forward strand.
GAACTGTATTCTTTTTGAAAGAAAAATAGAAAAAATAAGTAATCCAGCCTATACTGTGTAACTCATTCTTCAACTTCACAGCTTCTCTTCTACAAATCTTCAAATTTACGAAGAATTTATGTTTCTAACTTTTTATCTTCGACTCAGCAGCTTTCTTTTTTTATCGCTATCTATGTAATCTGAGAATGTTTTTTTTTCGCCACACAACGTACTGACATTAGGAGTCGGGATAGCTCAGTGGGTATAGTGGTAAAACTACGGAGTGGATAATTCGGGGTTCGAATCCCGACCTTGGTAAGTGATTCTTCTGTCGTTCAAATCTTGCAGATCTGGGGCCCACCCAGCCTTATATGCAACGGGTATCGGGGTTGTTGTCTGCTTGTGAAACGACCGGGCCGCGAAATTAACCACTCACCTGCATCTAGCGCCGAGGTCAACAGTAAGTAGAGCTGCACTTCCACTCCCGCTATACGCCTTCATGGCACAATTTTAGCTTCAGCTTATGTACTGACGTTACACGTACGGAATTTGATTCACATGAACGCCAGCAGTGTTATCCTCTGTCATTACGCATTCTAATATAAGGGTAACTGACACTGAGGGAGGAACAAAGACTGAGGGTGTTCGAGAATAGGGTGCTGTGGAGGATATTTGGGCCTAAGAGGGACGAGGCGACAGGGGAGTGGAGAAGACTACATAACGAGGAACTTAATGACCTCTACTCATCATCAAATATTATTCGGGTAATCAAATCGAGAATTGATGGGCGGGGCATGTAGCACGTATAGTGGAAAAGAGAGATAAATACAGAATTTTTGTGGAGAGACCTGAGGGAAGGCGACAACTTGGGAGACCCAGGCGTAGATGGGAGGATAATATTGAAACGGATCTTCAAGAAGTGGGATGGGGTATGAACTGGATTGATCTGGCTCAGGATAGGGACAGGTGGCGGGCTGTTGTGAATGCGGTAATGATCCTCCGGGTTCCATAAAATTCGGGGAATTTCTTGACTAGCTGAGAAACTGCTAGCTTCTCAAGAAAATCTCTGCTCCATGGAGTTAGCTAGTTAGTTAATATAAGGCTTCATCTTTAGTCACGGATGCATAATATTTCCGATGTACTGATATAAGGAAGGGCCTAGTGCAACGCACGCCTTGTGCGTGTCAGTTTCGGATGGGCTGATCCTTTACTGTGCTCAGCGGCAACGGAACACCAAATTTAGAGTATAACAAAATTGAATTGGCCTATAAATACCCAGCTAATAATACGACAGTTATGAATCCAGCCCAGGCCGTTAGACTACGATATCTAACCCCAGAATTCCTGTTTTAGTCCCTGTTCATTGTAGGGCAGCTCCTTTTCGAGTGCTGGTATATTCTTGTGACCATTCCCAACCTATTGTCTGCATTTCACCACACCTAATGTGTGCGAATGGTTCACACATTTAGACTAATAGACTGAGGTTTACACGCTGAAGCACAGTACTAAGATTAAAAATACGCCTTGAAAGCGTATAGCGGGAACAGGCTTATAGATCCACTCGTTCTTAATCTCATCAAGAGTTGGAGGTGAGTGGTAAACCTCACGCACTTCAGCATCTTCACCTCAAGGAATGTACCTCGGTATTCATTGAATAAGACGCAGGGTGAGCCCCACTTTGGACGTTTTGGAGACGAGGAAAAATTCTTACCCTTGCCGAGATTCAAACCTTGGTTATTCCAGCCCATGGTTTATTCGTTATACCGAGTACGCTGTTCCAGGTTTTGTAGCTGATAAGATGTCGTCAAATAGGTTACGAGTGAAGGGGAGTTGGAAGGTGTACTGACGTATTTTGAAGCAGAGTCCTGGAGTCACCTTGAAGGGTCTTTAAGAAATAAGGATGGCTGACAGAAGCCGGGAAACGAATCAAGGTGTCATAATACCGGACCCCGCTGTGACACACCCCGCTTTCCGCTAATCCAAACAATTCCTCTTAAGTCATGTTCACCGCCCTTATTATACAACGGCGGACACAGGGACAGCGACAGCGGGAGCTTAGTGCAATAAATCGTCGCCCCTGAACGAAGTGGGTGAGGTTCCAACTACGAGCATAAGTGGCGTATGTCAATATGGTTTCCCTACACACTTTCATTCTTATATAACCTTTCAACTTTGCGGGATTTTTCATTGTCTAATTTCCTTTCTTTTTAACTCTTCTGAGACAGAATCTGTTTCCGGCTGATAGATCCGTTCTCAATATCTGGCTCCAGAGGGCCGTTCAATAAAGAGCTTGATCTCAGCCTGGACGTCTGGCTTGTAGGGATGAAATGAGAAATGGTTCTTGCCATAAGTTTTAATCTTTTACTTACTGCACGCCTCGAGGCGTTAGGAACTCTGTGTCCGCCATGAAGAGGTAACAGTTAAGGTGTGAGAACTAACTTATTCCATACAGCAGAGTCGTTATTGAGTAGCTAACAGCAGGGATGTGGAGTCGGTACACAAAAGCTCCGACTCCGACTCCTCGATTTTTAAAACTCCGACTCCGACTCCGACTCCTTCATAAAAGCCCAATATGTATTAATAACGGTAAACCTATAAGACATTTCATCGCCACCACGTGAATCATCAGGCTACTGTTTAGACTTATAACCTATATTTAAGTATAAGTCTAATGGTTACTGTAGCTATCAGGGCTCTGAATTTGGAGTATCTAGTTAAGATTTTAGATTGAGCTCGGTGTTGGAGTCGGTATATTTTTACCGACTCCGACTCCACCTAAAATTCCTTCCGACTCCGACTCCACCTAAAATTCCTTCCGACTCCGACTCCACAGCCCTGGCTAACAGTTCCTCAGCTAGTCAAGAAATTACCCACATTTTATTGACACGCCTGTTTCCTTACAGTGCCCACCAGAGTCCGCCACTTGTACCTATCCTGAACCAGCTGAACCCACTGCACGCTCCTCAAGTGTGTTTATAAGATTTGTTTGAATATTATCTTTGCAACTACGTCTAGGTCTTCCAAGTGGCTTCTTGCTTTCAGCTTTCCCCACCGAAACTGTTTTGATGGTAGGTAAAGTGCTTAAAATGGCACTCACTTCTAGGAACGAATGGGAGTTAAAGGAGTTAAGCAGTGTGCGCAGTGTGAGAGGAAAAATGCAGCGACGGGAGACGGAAGTGACAGAAAATAAAAGAAAAAAGGAGAAAAAGGGGTAGAGGAAGTGAATACTTTATATGCGTGGTTTAACTTATTTGATACGTACGTATATCCGAAGTATGGCAACTCTGGTTCAGTAAGTTAAACCAAGGCAATAGATTTTTTAATTTAAATAAAATAATGAGATGTGCTGCTGGGTCGTTCAGAGACTGGTATTTCGCTTTACAGAACGTTATGCAAAAAAAGAAAAACACATCTTGTGTTTTTGTACAAAGGTTTGAGTGTCCGTCTATGTACACTGCGTACCGCCGAGAGAACGTGTCGATGTGTCGATGAAAGGTTTTAATCGCAAGGTGCGCAAATTTCGCTTTCATGTTCGAATAATGGCGGATTATTATGTATTTTGAAGGTTATTTTAGGCCTAACTGCAGGCCTGTATTAACCTTTTAAAGCCTAGCGGTAACTTTACGTACCACCAGGTTTAACATTAAAAAATTCTACGTGGTGCCCACATTGCGTTTATGTGTTTTGTACGGATTTCAGAACAAACAGCAACTTTTGCCTTATAAAACATTAAGAGACTGGTTTTTATAACCGAAGTGGAGAGTGTTTACAGCGTGGTACGCACTGAGTCCTTATATAAAACAGACACATTCCGTCTCTAAAGGGTTAATTTCGCTCTGAAGTTTGTCATGTTTTATCGTGGGTTTGTAAAGGAAATTTAATTTATATGAGTTAAAACAAATTACCCACTCCAAAGACGATACGAAAGAAAGAATCAAAACCCTGATTAAAATTTTCAGAAAATTATTTCTATTATTTCTTAAAGTAATTATTTTTATTCGCCTTCTTAATCAACAGAACCTGGGATTAGGACCCATGTCTTTCTACTTTAGATATTTAGATGGTGTTTAACGTAAAATTTTATTAAAATTAATTGTAATACAGTGACATTTTTATGACTGTACAATATTTTTCTGGTCCACTGCCTTGCATTTACATTGTCTTGTTACACACCAAACGGTGTAAGTACGGGGCAACGCACCAGGATAATGGTGTTCTCTTAAATGTGTTTTGCTGAAGATTGGAGTCTTCTCGGATGTTACTCTGTGTCTTTTGGTAAATAGTTCCACGACTTTGAAAGGCGTGTAGGGCCCCCATCTTCAGGGTTAGGCAATCTTGGACTGCTTTAACATCCCGGAACTATTGATTCTCCAAAATTTCCGCATTAGAACTAGAGAATACTATCTTTGTCTCACAACAAGTACAGAGATGTGTTACACTTTTGCACAGAGGCATTGCTGCCGAAATTCTTATTTATTTCTGCAAATGCGAATCATTTTCTTGCTGTAGTTGAACGCGGAAGCTTTTAACCTTTTAAAACTTAGCGGTAACTTTACATACCACCAGGTTTAACATTAAAAAATTCCACATGGTACCCACATTACGTTTATGTGTTTTGTACAGATCTCAGAACAAACAGCAACTTTTGCCTTATAAAACATTAAGAGATTGGTTTTTATAACCGAAGTGGAGCGTGTTTACTGCGCGGTACGCACTGAGTCCTTATATAAAACAGATACACTTCGTCTTTGAAGGGTTAATTTGTGTCTGGAATATTTGATACTGACAGATAAAGAACAGTCTGATTTCACATTTAGTTTACATTAGCTATATCTTTTGTAGAATTAATTTAAAAACAACCCTATATATATATTTCTATCCAACAGCCAAACCTTCCACTCGATTAGCTTTGGAATGAAGTGACCCCATACCAGGGGCAGAAATAATAAGTGCCAGGGGCCGATAGCGGATTTTTTGCCTTGAATTTGATGAATGAATTTTGGCATAAAGAAATATTTTGGAAGTGAGTTTTTCTTTCACGACACTATAGGTTCTTTAATTTATTTCATATTAACCAAATTCGAGAAAAATGAAGAAACATTTTCCCATTGCTGTAACTTTTAGGCCTGAATGAACAATAGGATTTTTGCCTAAAGAAGGGAAATATCTAGTAAACAAAAAGGAAAATTGGTCCCTGTCAGCTCTAGGAAGGAATATAGGGGGAGTAGTGGTATAGCTCCACTCATTTTTAACCTCGCCACTAGATGGAGTTCAGTGGTCAACTTCACACCCCCGGCAGCATTACCCCTGGCAAAATACCCCAGTGGCCATTGAATTCGAGGCTAATTGTGCCCCACAGTCGGTCTGGACATTTTCGTGGAATTAAACATCTCTTCAATTGAACCATCCATCCCGTAGCCTAAATCAGTCTGAAAAGATGGGGTGTGTCTTTTATGTTCGAGAACAGTCAGTCTAAAGGCTACGCTTTGCCGGTTTTTCCTAGTAATAAGCTTTTAAAGTCCAGTAGTTATTGTATGTACCGCCAAGTTTAACACTAAAAATTCTGCATGCCCACATTTTGTATTTATGTGTTTACAGGGGTGTAGCTAGGGGGAGGGGGGCGGGGGATTCTTGCGGCCGCCTTGAGCTGCAGAATCCAAGGGCAACAAAGTGGAGGGAAAAATTAATATTTAAAATGCTAAAAATTGATTTTTTTAGCTCAGCAACATTTTAAATTAGTAAGCCAAAAAAATTGAAATTAAATAAATTGTGATTTTTTAAAGTTCGTAATTTCTGTTGGCGGCGGCAATTGTGATTACTCGCCTCCGAGCGACAAAAAAAAACGTAGTTACGTCACTGTGTGTTTTGTAAGGATCTCAGAAAAAACAGTGATTATTTCCATATACTGCCTCAACTGGTTTGTTTTTATAACCGAGAAGAAGAGTGTGGTTACTGCGCGGTACGGGCTGTATCTTTATATATAATTAGCCCAGTGGTTACTTTATGTACCACCAGGTTTAACATTCACAAATTCCACGTTCTGCCCACACAGTGTATTTATGTGTTTTGTGTGGATCTCAGAACAAACAGCAATTATTTCCCTATACAGCATTAACTGACTGGTTTTTATAACCGAGACGGAGTGTGTTTACTGCGCGGTACGGACTGAATCTTTAAATATACGTTCTGCCCACACAGTGTATTTATGTGTTTTGTGTGGATCTCAGAACAAACAGCGATTATTTCCCTATACAGCATTAACTGACTGGTTTTTATAACCGAGACAGAGTGTGTTTATTGCGCGGTACGAACTGGATTCATAAATGAACTCATAATTCCGGTTCAGGTTAATTTTTATTTCTTTCATTTTGAAAGGGTTAAAAGTGGAATTAACAGCGAATGCAAACCTGAGTTTTAATCAGTAACTAACGAAGATTGCCAACACACGCACTGTAAGTACAATGTTGGAAGTGCGTGCGGCACGCAATGCTGATAAGTACGCCACTTCAGTTACCACAGAGAAGCATACTTCTCTTGTGGCTACTATGGATATCAAGCACGTATATCTGAGTCGTCCGTCGCTGACCGTCGTAATTGCAACCACAAGTAGTCTGACCAATTTCTAATAATGTACAGTTTCAAAATAAATACTGGACTTGAAACCAGGTATGCTATAGAGAAAGAGGGACAACAAATCAGCAAACTGCAAATAAATTTATTGATTTCGAGTGACGTAGTGAGATTTGAGGTTCTGACAGCGGAGTTGCTGAAGATTCAATTGTTCTGGAAGGTGACGCCGTGCATATTGTTAAAAAGATGCTGAAATTTCGAAGGACAATAGTGCCTTCATCTTCAGGGTCAAGAAATGTAAACCCTCCTCGATTACTTGACCGTGAAGATGGAGGCACTACTGTCTTTCGAAACGTCGCTATTTACCAGTCGTACATGACGTACCATCCTGTAAGACTTGAACCTTGGAATAATGCTGTTCATTAAGCGAAATGTAAAAGCGGATATTATTTGCGGCTTACGTCGTTGTTGTCCTAAAGCATCTATACATCAAGTTTAATTGCTGCAGCAGTGGGTGCTATGGCGCTGTGCTGCGCCTGGACTGGAATGTTTCCCGTGCTCGCTTCCTTGCCTGCGCGCCACTCGTACCAGTAGGCCACTCCAGCCGTAACAGTAATACGTCACTGTGCAGAAGCGACAAGAGCAGTGCTTTTTGAAGAGAACAGACGTGTAGAAGGGACGTACAAGTTACCTGCACAGTGTCCCGCGAGTGGATGGAAAAATATTTTACTTCCTGAAGTATAAATCAACGCCAACTGTAAAATATTTTCCTAATTTCAGTAAATTGTTTTTGTGTGTCTGGCAAGAAGGAAACTGCGAATATTTTGCAACTCACTCAGAAGTTTGCTAATATCCGAAACATAAACAGGACTTGGGAGTTTTGTTTTTAAATAAATGTTGACTTTTCATATACACAAGCTGGCGAAAGTTATATAAAGTAATAACTGGGAAAATAAAAGCACTGGCTTTAACTAATACAGTGCCGTGAAGGCGTAGGTGGGTGTTGATAGAAAACTCCACGCATTATTAGCCTCATCTGCATATGGAGACGAATGATCGACTTTGTGTCATAGTAACAAACCACCGCTACCTACTGAGTAACAAGTTGGATGTGTTCCAGCTGCAGTTTAATATTATCCTCTAGTCTGCATTTGAGTCTTCCAAGTGGATTCCTCACACCATATTTTCTGAACGAACCCATTTCTCCACAGGTGTGTAATTTGATAAAGCTCGTTTTACTCGTCTTCAATTAATCACTCTAAAAGTGTTTAGCTCTTCAGTGCCGGCTTCGGTGCATTGTACGGACCTTTAATTATTCGTATACCACTGGTCTCGGTGCACCGTACAGTCATTGAATACATTTAGGGTTACTACAAATTTAAAACGTCTCGTTGTGCAACAAAACATTTTAACAATATAAACGTGAGATCTCCGCTCTTCTGGGATAAAACGAGGCGTCGTGTTATATTTGTTTACCGACGTTTCGGGACAGCGTATCTGTCCCATCTTCAAGGGTTAAGAATCCGCGCTTGGCCCTTGAAGATGGGACCGATACGTTGTCCCGAAACGTCGGTAAACACGACGCCGCCTAATATTCCAGAAGACCGCAGATGTCATCACCATCGCGGCGGAAGCCTGAAATCGGGGTTAGTGTAGACGTGCTTAGATATTAATGTAAAGTCTCTGATATCAATTTTTAAAGACATTTGGATATTTTCGACAGATTTTGTGAAAGTCCCCCCAATATTAAATTCCACAAAAATTCGTTCAGCGGGTTCCGAGTTGATAATTGAGGTCGGATAGACGGACACAAAGACAAACATGGCGAAACTAATAGGCGCTTTTTCGAAAGCGCCCGATTTCTCCATTAACCTTTTAAAGCCTAGCGGTAACTTTACGTACCACCAGGTTTAACATTAAAAAATTCTACGTGGTGCCCACATTGCGTTTATGTGTTTTGTACGGATCTCAGAACAAACAGCGACTTTTGCCTTATAAAACTTTAAGAGACTGGTTTTTATAACCGAAGTGGAGAGTGTTTACAGCGCGGTACGCACTGAGTCCTTATATAAAACAGATACGCTTCGTCTTTAAAGGGTTAAATATTATTGTTTCAGGCAAGTAACCCCCAGCCTTGTTATCGATTCGACTTGCAACAAACTTTCCATTCAAGTGTTTACGCCCTCCGTGGCCATTTACACCGACGGTAAGTCGAGGCACACCTCTGTATTTTGCTCCGAAAATCCAAAGTAAAAATGTCATTTGTTATTATCGCAGAAGGGTAAATAAAGAATGTAAACAGAAGTAGGCGAGACCACTTTTATATTACCATGGGAACGGTTTGTACGCGTTTCCAGTAAAACATGTTTTCCATTACTCATTTCCAATTTACTAGAAGTGACTCATATGTGTAAATATCTGGCAAGGGGATGTTGTACATCTAAAATAAATACAGGGCGCTTTTTAGGTGCCTTTGTCTGTATTCCACTTAAGATATTTCATATGTATGGCTATCTGCAGTGAAACTTTGGAAATTGAGACAATTTTGTGTATTAGAATGCTCTTTTTAAATATAAGGTAGGTAGCAGTTAAGTACACTTTACAAGAAGGAACAGGCTATAAAATTTAATTGTGCTTAAGAAAGAAATTTGCAATTAATTATTTTGAAATAGGCGTGTTAGCATCTTGTTATTAGTAACGGGGATTCTGCTAAAAGTATTGCTGTTAACTCCTCCCCTCTCCCCACTCGCAGTGTTCGCCCAATTACAGGAGTTTGCAAATGATTAGCCTGTAAAGGTTTTACATCACTTTGTAATCCTACTTTAAAAGGAGCCATGCAAATAATGCTCTACATAACAATGATCCATACCTTAACACTTAGCTTGCCTCACACATATATTATGAAGTTCTTGAGTTCAAATTCACTCTGGCTTAAGATAGAATTAGTTATTTCTGGTCTTTTCAAATTTACTTAGTGTCTGGTCGTTTAAACTCGGTCCCAAAGCTGATCAAGTAATCTGATGAACTTGACCTCACCCCAGCTTCCTGTCCAGTGAATCCCGGCGTTCTTTCCTGCGGGCAAAGCAACCGGGACGTGAACTTCACCACTAATTTTCATCTAGCGCCGGGGTTAAGAATAAGTGGAGGTATTCCTTCACTCCTTCTACACGACTTGTGGCATAGATACATACAACTGTAGCTTTACGTTTACTGAATAATATCATGTAAAGGAAACAGAAGGACGCAATGGTGGTTAAATTCTGGTAATGGCCCCGCACTGGCATGGTGGGACTGCAGAAAGGCTGAGTCACAAATGTCTGTTTCGGGCAGAGAACTGAAATCAAAATGTCACAAAGACGAGGCAAGAATAGTAAGTGCTTGGCAGAGAAATTTGATGTTTGCAATCCTGCTCTTACAGAACATTTTTTATGACGTAACAAGTTACATCATGCCATGTAATTTTGACCTAGAATGACAGGATACCTCAATGATGATCAACTCTTAAGAACCCAACGTTTGAGCAAGAGTAACTGAGACAGCCTGGCTTAATTCATAACCAAGATGTGTAACAGAGCGTTATGTACTTTGTAACTGTAATGGGATCTTACAGACTCAATTATTAACTCGACATTTTCATTTGGTGTGATCCTTCGTATGTTACCTATATGCATGTATTTTAACGTTTTAAATGCATTTGGTTACCAAAGAAGAAATGCATTACCATAATACCTTCGGCGAAAAGAAGAAATGTAATTTTTTTTCCTTAAATAAATCTACTTTTCTCGTACTTGAGAGCTCAGGAGAAATAAATGTGCTTGGAAGAAGCTGGTATTATATATTCAGTGTAACATATGATACATGCATAATTTCTGTAAATGTCTACCACCTCGGTTAAATTATCTTGCTCAAGGCAAGGGTGTGTGTGTTTATCAATACGTGATTACCTGCCTGCAGCCCTGCGTTAACAGCTTAAACACTGTAGTTACCTGCACAGTTCTTTTAAACATGTTTCTTGCAGCTACTCCTAACTTCTGGATTGAATAGAACAAAGCCATTTTCGTATCATACTTTTAAATGCAAGAGTGACGTTGGCGTAAGAAGTAGCATTGGGACAGGACACTTTGACATTTGTGGATGAAAAAGTAGCATTGGGACAGGACACTTTGGCATTTGTGGATGAAAAAGTAGCATTGGGACAGGACACTTTGACATTTGTGGATGAAAAAGTAGCATTGGGACAAGACACTTTGGCATTTGTGGATGAAAAAGTAGCGTTCCTGCAGGGCAGTATGCCATTTGGGGATCAAAAAGTAACATTGGGACAGGGCACTGTGGCATTTGTGGATGAAAAAGTAGGATTGCTGCAGGGCACTGTGGCATTTGTGGATGAAAAGGTAGGATTGCTGCAGGGCACTGTGGCATTTGTGGATGAAACAGTAGCATTGGAACAGGGCATTGTGGCATTTGTGGATGAAACAGTAGGATTGCTGCAGGGCAGTGTGGCATTTGTGGATGAAAAAGTAGGATTGCTGCAGGGCAGTGTGGCATTTGTGGATGACAAAGTAGCATTGGGACAGGGCACTTTAGCATTTGTGGGTGGAAAACTAGGATTGCTGTAGGGCAGTGTGGCATTTGTGGATGAAAAACTAGCATTGGGACAGGGCACTGTTGCATTTGTGGCTGATTAAGTGGCACTGGGACAGCCCCCGCCCCCAGAACACTTTGATTTTTTCCCACAATTTTTGTACCAGTTCTTAATATTCTTTTATCTTCCATCAGAGCCTGGTGCAGTATAGACGTCAGAGACAACCTTGTTAACGAACTGGAGTTCACTTCAGCCCAGGAATAAAAGAAGTTACTTCGTATTATCTATTCAGATACTTCCCAGACTAGAAATTATATTTAAAAACTAAATACAATATGAATATTCAATGGGCACTGGGGGCTCTTTTCCCAGGGGTAAAGTGGCAGTGGAGCTCCGTCCAGTGCTGAAGTTAGGAAAGCATGGAGCTCTAGCTGTATTCCCCCTACACGCCTTCATGGCATGTACACAAATAACTTTACATTTATTTGTTTTATACGTTCTGATTCTTGCAGTTTATTTATTTACGGTTTTATCTAGTGTTGCTTTCAACAACTCAGATTATAGAGCGTCTAATGACGAGATGAATAAAGAAAATGGATTAGAAGGAAGGCGAACGGAGGGTGTTTGACGTAATTTGACGCAATATCCTGCCATTTAGTAGGACCTCCTAACTTAGAAACGATAGCATTATGGCTAACCTTTCAGTTAATAGAGTTGGCGAGCGCCATATTATGTACATATCCACCCCCTTTCAAGGTACTGTAAGGTTTTCTTTTATCACGCATCCAGAAAATCTTAGACTTACCGAGGTAATGGCTCCACATGTTCCCGTTTAAAATTTATCCTGCTAATGTGGAATATATGGTGAGCTGCTAATAATGCCAGAACCACTAATGTGTAATATTTGGTGACCTACATTTGGCAACGCTGAAAGGAGCCTCTTTGTCTATCTCTCTCTCTCTCCCTCTACACAATGTCTCAACACTGAATCAATCGTGAAAGACGTCCTATGTCATATCTGTGTGCACACACTTACTCGGCTACCAACTGGGCCCTTAAGGGCCTAAGGGCCTAGTTGGTAGCCGAATGTGTGCAGAGAGAGAGACAGAAAGAGGCTCCTTTCAGCGTTGCCAAATGTAGGTCACCAAATATTACACATTAGTGGTGCTGGCATTATTAGCAGCTCACCATGTATTCCACATTAGCAGGATAAAGGTTAATGCAGGTTACGTCTTACACAGATTGTACTGTACTTCTCACATTGAGTGTCCCTTTTATTGTGTCCCTGCGCGGAAGTTATATCGCACAGGAAGCCAGCATCTGCTGGGACATCCCGTGACAGCCGCCTTGCTCAGTGACAAAATAAAAAGGACATCCTTTATTTATAGTCTCTGATTTTGGTGGTGTAATAAGTTGGGCGTCACTGACTCATTTTCTGTGGAAATGCAAATGTGTTCTGGCGCATATGTTAAAATTGCTTATCAGAACACTGAATGATCGAACCAAACTGAAGCCAAAGCAATGCATAGATCATCTGTGAGAAGGATATAGAGACTTTATGACGGACAAAAGTGAGTTATGACAGATTTATGGTTGTCGTAGAGGAGTTGATTAAAGATTCACGTCTTCTGTAATATGATGGCACGTACAACGATACAGCGGACCGTACGGCCCGTGTATTGTCATATTTCAGAAGACCTGCACTTCCAATAGTGCTTTACATGGCTACTCCCTATCTGCGTAATTATTTACAGTTTATTTTATTTATGTATTTATTTATTTTATGGTTCATTTAACGATGATGTAAATGTCTTCAAAATCATTGTTATTTCTAATTAAAATTGTGCCTACATTTGTTGTTTCCCACACCCAAATCACATCTCCAGCCTGTTGTAACCTCATGATTTAACAAGCCAGCGATTTCAACAGCAGAATAGAAATTATAAATCTTCTCATTCCATAGCCTCTGTCGTGATCTGATTATTTACTTGCTCTGTGCTTCACAGAATTTATTTGTGTTTCCTTTTATCATGTGTTTCGTGCAGTGTTATATTCACACCGTGCATTGTTTCTTATATATAGTTAAAGGCCAAATCGAGCACACAGTAACACTAAACCATTCATAAAAGTACCCCTATATGTTTCGAAGTTACTTAGTGTTCATCTTCAGGGGGGTCACATATTGTGATTATATGTAATCGGTGAATGTGTGACCCCCCTGAAGATGAATACTAAGTGAGTTCGAAATATGTAGGGGTACTTTTGTGAATGTCTTAGTGTTAATATGTGCTTGAGTTGGTCTCTAGCTGTACATGTTTCTTACAGTGCTTGGACTGCAGAATCCGTTTTGTTTTCGAGGCTCCTTTTTTTTTGGTTTTGCGTTAAATTTCTTTCATTATTGAATGAAATCTTTCCTTCCCAACTTTGCCAAATTTTGCTTGTTTGTTTTAACAGTCGCCTGATTAATTCTGTTAGAAATCCGTCTAGTTTAGTAGCTGTACTAAAACTGAAAGCAATATTTAACCATTTAAAAGACGAAGCTTATCTGTTTTATATAAGGACTCACTGCGTACCGCGCTGTAAACACTCTCCACTTCGGTTATAAAAACCAATCTCTTGATGTTTTATAAGGCAAAAGTTGCTGTTTGTTCTGAGATCCGTACAAAACACATAAACGCAATGTGGGCACCACGTAGAATTTTGTAATGTTAAACCTGGTAGTACGTAAAGTTACCGCTAGGCTTTAAAAGGTTAACTTGTTGCTGTCATGTGGCCAGTAGTAATGTACGAAGTATTCTCTAGCAGTGCCAAATTGCACTCACCTGTCTCTCTGATACAGAAAAAAGTACTTTCGAACATTGAAGTCTTCTTGGACTTCTTGAATGCTGAAAATGAGGCAAGATATACTTTAGAAACGTCGGTCATAAGACACGGTGTCATAACCTAACAGGCTTCTAGTTTTAACAATACCAATGTGATAGCCTTAAATCTCACAACAATATCCCTGTAATTTTACGGTCCTTACAACCGCCTTTAGGCTGTATGAACTGTAATGTTCACATTTACAGTTTCGTATTGTAAATTCCAGAATGTTTAACCTTTTAAAGCCTAGCGGTAACTTTACATACGACCACGTTTAACATTAAAAAATTCTATGTGGTGCCCACATTGCGTTTATGTGTTTTGTGTGGATCTGAGAACAAACAGCAACTTTTGCCTTATAAAACATTAAGAGATTGGTTTTTATAACGGAAGTGGAGAGTGTTTACAGCGCGGTACGCACTGAGTCCTTATATAAAACAGACACATTTCGTCTTTAAGGGGTTAATTCTTTTTAAATGTGCGAATTTAAGATAATAATAAAGGTTATGTTTGGTGGACCCCTTCTTACAAGATTGCTTGAACAAAACGAAACTTTACTTAGGCCCTTCTTGTAACAAACAATACAAGGGCTGTATCCCTTCTCGGGTCTGAGTCGACATCAAAACTGAAACGACCGCTTGAGGGCAGCAGCATCAGCAGCAATAGCACATCCTTTGAAAACGGCAAATTCAATCTGCATATTCGTCCTTTTTGAGAGAGAGCAGAAGAACATCCCTCAAATCTCCTCTCCTATGCAACCCGGTTTTCCTCTCCTGCTTCAACACCCACTCCCACCCCCCCATCCCCCATCTCCCGAGCGAGTGCTTATTTTTCCTATGCAACATATATTACAACATAACCCCAAGGGGCAGCTACTCTACACTCGCCGGCTTTTCCTTCCGGTTTACTACGAACATAATGCATACTTGAAACGTAGTTAATATTTTAGCGACCCAATTTACAACAGGGTGACCAATGAGTGGACCAGTTAATATTCCACCCACTAAAATATTAAACATCTGAATACTTTAGACGAAGTGTATTACCTAAATTGTTTCTCAGGCTATATTGTTCATCCGTGAAAATTAGCGTCGAATAAGGAAGGTGGCGCTTCGCATAATACAAAACAGGCGTTCGCTCTTGTGAGATGTTATGAAGCGTATGTTGGTAGTTGTTTACTGATTGCATAAATTAAAAAGGCGAAAATAAAAAAACTATGTTCCAATCAGAAATAAGGGTTTAGTGTAAGATAAAACAGTCAGCCGAAGGGCGTTAAAGCGAAAATGAGGGGGCGTAAATTAAGAAGTGGTGTAAATTGGTAAAAGATGTTAAAGCAAACACGTGTAAAATAAACGCACACAAAACAAGGACTGAGTGATTTGGTTTAGTACTTAGTTAATTACTCGATTTTTTAATTATTCCATTCAGCTGTTTATCTGGTTAATTATTTGTTTAAATATTTCACCTCAGTATACCTATTTTTTCTCCAATGACGCAACAGCCCCCAGTGGGTCAGGGCCTCCTCATTATCGAGACTTCACGATCACAATCAGACACACCACAATCGGTAGGACTCCTCTGGACTAGTGACCAGCCACACGCAGCACAGATTTCTACCTGACAACACACAACACTCACAATAGACAGGCATCCATGTCCCCGGCGGGATTCGAACCCGCAACCCCAGCAAGCGAACGGCCGCAGACCCAGGCCTTAGACCGCGCAACCACTTGAATCGGCGTTTACCTCTGTTTATCCCCGTTAGTGTCTGTTAATTCGTTCGATGCGTTAGTATTTAATTTCCTAATTGCCGTTTATTTACTCGTAACAGTTTCCGTTCGTTACTTCTGCTTAGCTTTCACTGTTACGTTTTCTTGCCAGACTCTGTTAATTAGGTAGGAATGTGGCAGTCTAAAGGGGTAGATGAATGAATGGCTGGGTGGGCTTTTAAGTTTGTAGATACGTGAAACAGCGAACAAGTCGCTGTTCCTATTAACCATTAATCAAGTGGGGTCTGGAGCATTGCTTTTGTGCCTGCAGAAGCGGCTTTTCTCGTTTAATCTCCTTCGCGGGGGCTACCAATTGAATATCATCCGATATTTATAGGCGCCTCAGCCTTTGAACCCCGATTCAATTACAACTCTATGCTTCTCTAAGGAATCCAGGATTTGGGCATGATCAATAGCAGAATTTGAGACACAGAAACGACGCTCCCCAGCCGTCCTGTTGCGCCCTGCTACCGCCATCGTGTTTACTCTTTTCTGAGTGTCTGTTTGTGAATTAAGCCGACTGACGCAGGTCTCTCGTCTGGTTTATTTACGTAGACTCCTTTTCGAGATTAGCGGACCTAACCATCCTTCCTGCAGACACTTCTCGAAGCAGACGTCTAAAGCTGAATCTGGAAATGGCACGAGCCACAAAGAGGTGCTTTGATAATGGAAAGATTTGTACGCGTCCTTCTATCTATGCAACCTCCCTGCACTCCTCCCTCCACGTCTTTTTCACTTTTTCCTTTTGAATGTAGGCACGACAGAAGCTCATGGTGTATGGCCGGCGAAGACGCATAATCACGAAGATTGCTTCATCTATTTCTACGAAATCGAGTTTTGGTTTCGTCATTTTAACACTGAATTTCTGTAGAGGGATTTGCTTCATTACAACGTGTATGTGACCATGTGGCACATGCAGAGAAAGGGATGTTTTCCAAATGAATTTGATTAACGATTAACCCTTTAAGCGCCAGAGGTAACTTTATAAAAGACAAAGTTTAACATTCAAAAATCCCACATTCTGCCCACGCAGCGTATTCATGAATTTGTATCAATCTCCAACAGTCATTATCTCCCCACATAGCATTAGGCTTAATTGATTTGCTTTTAATAAATGAGACCGAATGTGCTTAATGAGCGGTACGGGCTGAGTGTTTAGCTGTAATTCAGGGAAATTTTCGTCTTTAACCCTTTAAAGACGAAGCCTGTCCGTTTTATATAAGGACTCAGTGCGTACCGCGCTGTAAACACTCTTCACTTCGGTTATAAAAACCAGTCTGTTAATGTTTTATAAGGCAAAAGTTGCTGTTTGTTCTGAGATCCGTACAAAACACATAAACGCAATGTGGGCACCACGTAGAATTTTTTAATGTTAAACCTGGTGGTACGTAAAGTTACCGCTAGGCTTTAAAAGGTTAAAGTGCCAATGCATGGGTTTGTGTATATCTCTTCGTCAGCTCGCTTTCTTCGTCTTCGAAACAAAGCAAAGGATTTCAGCAAAATTTGGTGTCAGTTTATATACTGAAAGCTGCTGGTGACAATTTGTGTGTTCTTTGTTTACATAAAGCTGAAATTTTGCCCCACAGAAATGTTTCCATAATAAGAAATTATAACAGCATGCAACGGCACGGAGTGCGGATTGTTTTAAGAGATACAACTTTTATTTTGAATGAGAAAAGTAATTTTAAACTTTCAAAGTATATTGTGTCTTTGAAGTGTGATCAGCTACGCTGCATTTAGTTGTACATGCAGTGACAGGCGTACTATGTAAATGTAATGAATGATTATGAATACAACGAAGTGCGATGATTTGCAAAGCACGATTTGTAAAATTTACAGGTCCTGTACTTCCTTAAAGCAGTACTTTCAACTCTTGCTTTCGACAAATTGAACCTTCAGTAATGACATAAGTTTTCAAAGCGGATTTGTACAAATCTGAGGTTACAGTTCTGAAAGCGTGATCGGCTTATTTTACTGCCACAATCTCAGATGTTTCCCTTTTGACCACAGGTCCCTTGCAGTGAAGTATTCACTGTCTTGATATGTCCCAAACATTCCGTGGTTTTCTGTCAGGACAGGGGAGGTAAAAGAGGAGGGGGAATATATAGGGTTAGAATCTGTGTCAATCAGTTCTAAACACCCCACTATTACCTTGAGACTAGACAGCGATATTCATTCGTATGGAAGGTAAGTTTGTGGTGTGTTCAACAGTGTGCGTTTTGCGTTAATAGAATGTGCAGGCGTCGGGAGTTTTGTAAAGTTTGTTACATTTGATTTTATATTGTGTACCAGTTGAGGGTGACAATACATGCAAAAATATATGTTAATTGAAAACAGAGGTGTCCCTAATGCGGGAAGTTAATATAAATGTGGTGTTCATTTATTGTCTAAAAATTTCAATTTGTTTTATAACCGGCGTTGTTCTAGTTTATAAGGTCAGCTTTCCCTGATGATGATGGTGGTGGTTGCCACCGAAACATGTTTAAATATAGAGTGATTTTATAAAAATAATAATTTTAAGAATCACTAAACTGTATGGTGCATATTTTTGGAAATTTTTAGACAATAAATAATAAAATGTGAAGTATAACTAACAGTTTGAAATTTTTGGTGATCAGCGTCGTGTCAAAACAGTGCCAAAACCAGTGCTTTTTTTCTGAAGAATATATACAGTGCCTTACTACTGGAACATTACAACAGAAACCTTAAGTGTGGGTAGTTTATGTCAGTGTAATTAAACGTAGGCGAATTTTAATAAACTGTGCTGCATAGTGGAAGAGAATTCTCTGGGCGCAGGGACTTCCCAGCCAGGTTTTCTGGTCGCTACAAATTCGGTAAGTAATGCATATAAACGTGGTTCAAATCTGGCCATACAGTACGCACGTCTTAACCCTTTAAAGACGAAGCGTATCTGTTTTATGTAAGGACTCAGTGCATACCGCGCTGTAAACACTCTCCACTTCGGTTATAAAAACCAGTCTCTTAGTGTTTTATAAGGCAAAAGTTGCTGTTTGTTCTGAGATCCGTACAAAACACATAAACGCAATGTGGGCACCACGTAGAATTTTTTAATGTTAAACCTGGTGGTACGTAAAGTTACCGCTAGGCTTTAAAAGGTTAATGTTCGGGGCTTCTTACACACTGAGTCACTCTTAAGTGTTCGAGATTATGGACGCATTATGTAGAGTTGCCTGTAGACGCTGGTGTAGACATATGTGGGTGTGCTGAAGAGTTGTAGTTGATGAAGCTGAGGGTGTGGGTTCGCTGTCGAAATGATCAGCAGCATGTAAATAACGACTTAAACGGAAATTTTAAGATGTATTTTGTATCATTACACAATGCATAGTGGTCACGAGACATGTTCAGTATTTCGAAGTATCTTTATTTTCGTAACTTTGAAAAAAAGCTGAACAAAAACAAAAACGAAAATGATGACTTGCAACAAAAATGTGTAGGCATGACATGTAGTGTTAGGTATTGGTTTTGTTCAGTTACTCCGAGAAATAGCTTGAATATTTAGTTTTGTGTTTCTCCATTACACATCTTAAAAATTTCGAGTCTAACATTGTTGAAAGTTAAATATTTTCCATGTCCGTGCACGGTATCATACGAAATAATAACACCAACAAATGCACCAAAAATATATAATTTTATTTGTAAAAGTCTCCTACATGTTTCGACCCTGCTGGGCCATCTTCAGGGAGAATAATATTGATACACTATGGTTGCGTTTATACACTTAAATGTGAATGTGCCCTGCAGGGCACATTCACACTTAAGGGTCGAAACATGTAGGAGACTTTTACAAATAAAAATATATATTTCTTGGTGCATTAGTTGATGTTATTATTTCGTATTGTTGAAGTAAACTATTGTTGCTGCTGTTGCTGTTATTACTATTGTTGGTATTATTTTTATTATTTTTGCTCGTTGTTGCTACTGTTGCTGATGCGGTTCCTGCTGCTGCTGTTCTTGATTCAGTTGTTGCAGTTGTTTCTCCTTCTGTTGTTTCTGTCGTTACTGTTGTTACAGTTGTTGTCACTGCTGTTACTGTTGTTGTTCTTGTTATTGCTGCTGCTGTTTTTGTTACTGTTATTCTTGTTGTGCTGTTTTCGTCAACAAGCCTGGATCCTCATTCCACAGCCTTCCTTTTACTTTGCCTGTGTTCAGATCTGCCGAGTGCTTTGTATTAAATTAAGGACAATTTTTCTGTCAAAAGCATAAAGTTACTTTGAAAACATTCATTTGTTTCCCAACGTGTTTCTCTTCACCCTGTGAGACTACCCTTGGTTGTGAGACCGTGATGAATTGCGACATATTGGGAAACAAATGGAAGTTACCAAATGAGCTTCTGCTTTTGATGGAAACATCCGTGAACATTGTTGTATTTATTCAAGTATCCGGCGTAGCTCGATTTGTATAGCGACAGCCCGGGATTCGAATCTTTTCGGGTAAGGAATCATTTCTTTTCATAACTTCCAAACTGCCTCTGCGGCCCACCAAGCTTCCTATTAACCCTTTAAAGACGAAGCGTATCTGTTTTATATAAGGACTCAGTGCGTACCGCGCTGTAAACACTCTCCACTTCGGTTACAAAAACCAGTCTCTTAATGTTTTATAAGCCAAAGTTGCTGTTTGTTCTGAGATCCGTACAAAACACATAAACGCAATGTGGGAACCACGTAGAATTTTTTAATGTTAAACCTGGTGGTACGTAAAGTTACCGCTAGGCTTTAAAAGGTTAATGGGTACCGGGGTTCCTTCCCAGGGTTAAAGCGGCCGGATCTTTAAGTTAACCACTCGCCTCCATCTAGTGCAGAGGTTAAAAATAAGTGAAGGTATACGTCTGTTGCCCCCTACATGACTTTATGGCGTGGACAGGGAAAAAGTTTTTATTCCATTTTTTTATTGGATGTTACAATTACGAAACGTCGATGAGGAGTCGTGGCCTGTCTGAAGGCAGTAATCTAGAATTTTCCTTGACAGACTAACAACGACGCAAAAACCTCAGGTTTGCAGGTCTTGGAGAATAAATTCGAAAAGCAAACTCCCGAACACAAAGTACGTTTACTAACTGCTATATTTGGGGCACGCGGTGGCGCAGTTTGTTGACGCACTGCACTACAAACCGGAAGGTCGCGGGTTCGATTTCCGATGGTGCCATTGGAATTTTTCATTGACATAATCCTTCCGGCCGCACTATGACCCTGGGGTCGACTCAGCCTCTAACAGAAATGAGTACCAGGAATATTTCCTGGGGGTAAAGGCGGCCGGTGCCTAGGGCCTCAACCTCCTGGAACTCTCAGGGCCTGTCCAGGTCTGTAATGGGATTGCTTTACCTTTTTAGCGGGCTACATTTAATGCGGCCACCCTTTGCGTCGCTTTGTACACCCTTGCTCCAGCACCTTCTTACTGCCATAAGCGTCTCCATTATCAACGGAAAACGACGACCATCTGTACGTCTTCCGTCTGTCAGAAGCCCGCGGCACGCTGTGCAGGGCGAGCTGCCTGCTCAGTGTCAGAATTTGGACATTCACTCGCCCTGACACCATTTCGCTGCGGCTAATACCCTCCCTATGGGTCTACATTATAGACGGGCACATCAAACGACATAGCGCTTTTAACAGGAGCGTATCCGACACACAAGGATCACCTATTTAAATTCCATACGATAGCAGTGCGAGATAGTAAAGTTTAAAGACCTCGCATTAAGGAAAGAATGTCTCTATACTCTGACAGAGGGAAAGCTTTGTAGCAGCAGTCGATACTTAGTTGTGCTGTCGGCACATCATTTCAAGGATTTCTCGATTCTTTACTGTAATTTTGCAATTCAGAGTTTTTAAATTTTCGCTAAGGTGTAGCTGAGAATTCCGTTGTTGTTGGATGTGACGCCGTATCTATGGATAATCGGTTCCCGAGGTTTCGACGTAAAGTTATGGCCTCATCTTCAAGTTTGAAAATTTTCTTTAACTTATCGAACACATGAAGAAAACACTAGGTTACCTCGAAATATCAGGACACGACGGCATATGTGACAAGAACTAAAGCACCGTCTCATTTCTTTAGTGTTCGTTAAAGTTCTTTAGAATGTAATACCTTTTTTTTTAAATTACGCATGCGTGTTAGTTCCTGCTTTTTTTTCACGTACATGATGGTTAACACCTGCGGAATAATTGGGAGTGGAGAGTATAGAACGGAAATTAAGGTAAAGATGTTCCAATGCACGTATATAGGTGGAGGTAAAACTCCACTTATTCTTGATCTCCACACTATTTGGAAATAAGTGGTCCACTTCATGTCTCGGCCGCTTCACTCCCGGGAAAGAACCCTTATACATACTGAACGGAAGGCTGTGTGGACCGCAGAGCTGATCTGGATGTTTTTGAAAAGATAACTTGGTCGGATGCTGGATCAGTCACTGTATTAGCTTAGGGTTAAGATCCGTACAAAACACATAAACGCAGTGTGGGCACCACGTAGAATTTTTTAATGTTAAACCTGGTCGTATGTAAAGTTACAGCTAGGCTTTAAAAGGTTGTTACACCAGTTTTCCTTGGAATGGTTTTACAGTTCAAAACAGTGAACTGATGAAGTTTCACTAATGCTTTTACACTATTTTAGGCTATTTTATGTTATTTGATTAAGGATCTGTGTTCTTAACATTTATACATGTACCTGATGATGGATCGGCCGAGCCGAAACATGTAGTATATTGGCACAACCTTGGAGTATAATGGTGTAGTGCGCAAAAAAAATATATATATATATATATGGGGCCGCGGTGGCGCAGTTGGTTGAGGCACTGCGCTACAAACCGGCAGGTCGCGGGTTCGATTCCCGATGGTGTCACTGGATTTTTTCATTGACACCATCGACTTAGCCTCTAACAGAGGGGGTAAAGGCGGCCAGTGCGTAGGGCTGACAACCTTACCACCTTCATGTGCCGATTGCCTAGAAATCTGGGAGCCTCGACCTCCTGGAACCCTAGGGCCTGTCCAGGCCTGTAATGGGACTGCTTTACATACATATACAATGTGGTGTGTCTGACTGTGTTTATTATCACTGTAGATAAAAGTCCCTCGACGTTATCGGGAAACACACACACACACACATATATATATATANGCGCGGCTACCGGGATCGGCGCTTTTCACGTAATACTAGGGATGACGATTTGTCGTGTGTTCGCCTGCCTCTGGATTAGACCCAATAACTCCTGCAATTGTGACGCTGTGTACTTCCAGTGTCAATAAACCGAGAAACAGCTTAAAACAGTTTGCGTAGTGAAGAAACTCTACCACAAAGGTTTATATAAATGATAGAAGTGAAGCATCAAGAGTAATAAAACACGCGTTCATTCCAAATTTACTTTGCAGTATTTTCGATAAAATTGTCCCTTATACAAATATATGTGAAAATTAAAGTGAAAGTAAGTTTGTCCCTGCCCACAACATGAAAACAGATGGGGGGAGTAGAGGTGTACCTCCACGTACTCTTAACCTCGACACTAGATGGAGGTGAATGGTTAGCTTCAGGCTGGGGCCGCTTTACCCGCGGGAAAGAAACCCGTTACCCATTAACCCTTTAAAGACGGAACGTATCTGTTTTATATAGGGACTCAGTGCTTACCGCCCTGTAAACAGTCTCCACTTCGGTTATAAAGACCAATCTCTTAATATTTTATAAGGCAAAAGTTGCTGTTTGTTCTGAGATCCGTACAAAACACATAAACGCAATGTGGGCACCACGTAGAATTTTTTAATGTTAAACCTGGTGGTACGTAAAGTTACCGCTAGGCTGTAAAAGGTTAAAGACGAAGCGTATCTGTTTTATATAAGGACTCAGTGCGTACCGCGCTGTAAACACTCTCCACTTCGGTTATAAAAACCAATCTCTTCATGTTTTATAAGGCAAAAGTTGCTGTTTGTTCTGGGATCCGTACAAAACACATAAACGCAATGTGGGCACCACGTAGAATTTTTAATGTTAAATCTAGTGGTACGTAAAGTTACCGCTAGGCTTTAAAAGGTTAAGCAGGATGCTGGGTGGGCCCCATAGTACGTCTGGGCGTTTTGAAGAAGAGGAAAATACTTTCCCCTGCCGGGATGCGAAACCTGTACATGCACACTAATAAAATAATTTTAAAGCTAGTGTTCAACACTGTAGATGAAAGAACATAAGCAACGTGGCACTGTTTTTATTTTGCCACCTGCTGCACAGTGTCGAAGCTGTTGTAAATATCCAAGTGAATTTAGTTTCTGATTCTCGCGAGCCACAATCGGGCGCTCTCCGGACCGCTGGTTGCCGACAGACCGTCTGAAACCTTCTTATCTTCTGTCCATACCGGATAATTTCTCTTCTTCACTTCATGTACGGGCATTTTAGTAAAAAATTAACCCGTATGTCACTATGACAAGAACTGGGCTCTATATGTGGCAGAGTGCGTGACACGCACCGCCAGACTGCATAGAATTTTATTTTAGTCAAATGTCGGCTAGTCCCGGCCCTGTAGGTTACATAAGTTCTGCTTTATTTACAATAACTGTTTGTCCCTCAGTCTTGTGTCAAAAAATTATTTCTTGTTAAAAACGGACATCGGCCTACACAACTGTAATTTTTTCTGTTCTTTTTTATGGGTGTGAAACATGGTCTGTCACAATGAGGGAGGAATATAGACTGAGGGTGTTCTAGAATAGGATGCTGAGGAAGATATTTGGGCCTAAGAAAAATGGGAGAACAACGGAATGGAGAAGACTATATAAGGAGAAGCTTTATGACATCTACGTCTCACCAAATATTATTCGGATGATCAAATCAAGAAGAATGAGATGGGCGGGGCATGTGGCACGTGTGGGGGACAGGAGATGTGCATACAGGATTTTGGTGGGGAGACCTGAGGGAAAGAGACCACTTGGAATACATAGGAGTGGATGGAAAGTCTACGCAAGTAGGTCATAAGGAAACGGGACAGGACGGTGTGGATTGGATTGATCTGGTTCAGGATAGGGACAACTAGCAGGATGTTGTGGGCACGATAATGAACTCTTGGGTTGCATAAACTGCGGTGAAATTCTTTACTAGATAAGAAACTGTTAGCTTCTCAATAAGGACTCTGCTCCATGGAGATAGTCATATATAGACTTACAGATAGCGGTTTAATATTCATTTCCGTGCATTATTCTACAATTCTATTAAATATAATCAACAAAATGCAAAATGTATGAATATACAATTTCATATTTGAAACACTGCCTCCAATATGTTTCCATCCCTGAAGATGATCCACTACAGATCGAAAAAAATTTGGAGGCACAACTTTAACCCTTTAAAGACGAAGCGTATCTGTTTTATATAAGAACTCAGTGTGTACCGCGCTGTAAACACTCTCCACTTCGGTTATAAAAACCAATCTCTTAATGTTTTATAAGGCAAAAGTTGCTGTTTGTTCTGAGATCCGTACAAAACACATAAACGCAATGTGGGCACCACGTAGAATTTTTTAATGTTAAACCTGGTGGTACGTAAAGTTACCGCTAGGCTTTGAAAGGTTGAATATGAAATTGCGTATTAAAATATTCGTGAATTTTGTTGGTTGTATTTTATAGATAACAGTTTGTTTCTAACGTAGACAGTTGCTTGGAATTTTGCCGGATTTATGAAGGCTGTAAGCTTTTGTTGATATAAAACGGTTCTGTTTAAGAAAATGATTGGCGCTATAAAAGAGATGAAGATAACAGACAAGTGGGTCAGACGTATCGAAATATTGTACGCGTATAAAAGCCAGAACGACGGTTCTGCCAAGCCTTGTGGCAGAAAGCCCTTTTGTTCTGCCATTAGACTGACTAGATGAAAGGAACGGAAGCTGTATGGATTTGGCATCCAGTCCTTCAGAAAACTTGTAATGGTCGAAGTAGGCCTGTTTAGAAACCTTTGTCTTCCTTACGTTGTTGCAAAAAGAAAAACATTGCGGTCTTTTCACAACACTACCGACTGCCAAGCTGTTATTTCTCGAAGTAATTCTCGAATTCCTTATCAACTCGCCATCTGGTCCGCACATTTCACACTGCTTTTGTAATCGTTAATGAAAGCTTTGATTGTGAATGAATATTTTTAGACAGAGGATCTAAACGACTTACAAACAACGTTACAAAAGATAACTGTCACTAGAACAACCGTTTTCACCCTCGGACTACAGATTCCTTGTTTTAAGAATTTTCCTTTAAATCAGCTGTTCAAAATCTGTGAACTTAATGACCTGTACTCGTCACCAAATATTATTCGGGTAATCAAATCAATTAGAATGAGATGGTAGGGGCATGTAGCATGTATGGTGGAAAAGAGAGGTGCATAGAGGATGTTGGTGGGGAGATCTGAGGGAAGGTGACCACTTGGGAGACCCAGGCGTAGATCGGAGGATAATATTAAAATGGATCTTCAAGAAGTGGGATGGGGGCATGGACTGGATTGAGCTGGCTCAGGATAGGGACAACTGGCGGGCTCTTGTGAATGCGGTAATGAACCTCGGGGTTCCATAAAATGCGGGGAGTTTCTTGACTAGCTGAGGAACTGTTAGCTTCTCAAGAAGGCCTCAAGAAGTATCCAGTTCCAGGTCAATCCGTGTGAGATTTGTGGTGGACACAGTGACACTGGGACAGACTTTACTCCAGTTACTTGCTGTCATTCCACCGGTACTCCACGTTTATTAATTCATCCAACAGTGATGCTACATAACCTCGGCAAGTGACAGCATGATTAAACAACACATAAAGAAACAAAATTTTCAAGTTAAGATGTAACAATTATTTTATTATACCTAATTAAATTGGTGAAAAATACTCGTTACGTTTTGACCTCCCCGTTCACCGGTCCTCCCCTTCCGACCATGTTACTGGGCAATATGTAATTTATAAACATGCTGGGTGTCGTATTTGAACACTGAAGCGTATCAACGCTTTCGACTTTAGGCAGAAGTGTAGTACATCTATCTTCAGGGACACGCATTCAGACAGACTGTGTACCAGTCCACACGGTGTAACGTCATAAAACACAGGAATACACATGAACGTCGCTCTCAGTACATCCAATCTCTCACAATATATTGACTTCTAAGCCAGTACAAATTCATACCAACTAACGCAATGTTAATATTGAAAATATTCTTAATTACAAAACTTTATTCCAACATGTTTCGATCCCTACTGGGATCATCTTGAAGGATATGTTTAAAAACTAAAATTACACATGCACGTTGACAATATCTTGGTATAAAATATGTATAAAAACAGACGGTTTATGTGCAGTTCAGAAGTAGACGTTTGTTTTTTACTGTGCGTCTAGGAGTCAGATGTTTCTATATGAACGGTAGGCACGTTGATTTCTATCATGGCTGCCGTCATTTGCTTATGCCACAGCTAAGAAATCAGATGTTTATTTTAATAAGTAAAGAAATTCATGCATACCCTTACCCATATATTTATTTATTTATTCATTAATTCGATTTATTTTATGTATTTTATTCGTTTATTGAATTTATTTATTTATTCAATTTACTTTATTTTATTAATTTAATGCATTTATTTTTATTTGTTCATTAAATAAATAAATAAATTTATTTATTTATTTATTTATCTATCTATCTATGTATTTATTTACAGACTGTGTTAAAATGTTTAGGTTGTATAGTGTTGCAAGGTATTACGCGTTGGACAAGTGGGGAAAAAATATATTATGGTTTGTTATGAGACACTGACACAGTAGTGTGCAGGAAGGACAATGATACGCGACAAAATGTGTCAGCCATGCGAGAGGGCAGCGGGCAAAAATCGACCTTGGGCCCTCTCAAACACTAAACGCCTCTTTTTAATCACTACACCTTATTCTTTTGTAACTTCATTCCATTCATATATGTATGAACTGTAAACACTCCTAATAGAATTGGTGTTAATTTAAGAAGAAATGCGCATTCAGAATGTTGATTTCAAGTGAGAGTGCGAATACATCCCAAAAGGCGAAGGAAGCATATGTCGACCAAGGAAAAGACGGACAGACCAACACCCATATAGACGGAACAGGTCTGAAATGGCTTGTAGACTGTCTCTGTTGCTGCCGTTAATTAGTACTTGCTAATGTGTAAGAGAAACAAGAAGAAAAAAAAAAAGAAATGCTATTGGTGTGTTTTCTGCAGCTTTTCGCTGTGTTTGCCCTGATTGAGATTTGAGTCCTTGTTGCAGAACATAAACCGGCGCTTGGACTTGGTTGAGATGAAGTAACCTAGTCGCTTGTCCTTCAACGGAAACAAATCGACACAAAAACGTAGCTAGAAAACTAGATTTTTTAGTGCGGTTCGTCAGTTACGAACCCCCTTCGCCCCCCCAGCCGGTCTTTCGTTTGGGAGGGGAACGCGCCCCCCCCCCCCCCCACTCTCAGCACGGACTGCTTCCACTCACAATCAGCTCTAAAACTGTTCTGTACTTTACCCCTTCTGAAAGAAATGCCGTTTCCTCCGTTCATACACACAACTCGACCCTGCAACCGGACGCTAGACGTTCCGTCGCATATCCTTCTTGTATATATGACACTTTGTGTAGCTCAGTATGTTCCGTGCACCCAGATATGTCTCCTGTAATTTTAAGTCAGAGAGCTAACTAACTCCATGGAGCAGAGGCCTTCTTCAGAAGCTAACAGTTTCTCAGCTAGTCAAGAAATTCCCCGCATTTTATGGAACCCGGAGGTTCATGACCGAATTCACAAGAGCCCGCCATCTGTCCCTATTCTGAGCCAGCTCAATCCAGTCCATGCCCCATCCCACGTCTTTAAGGCCCATTTTAATATTATCCTACCATCTACGCCTGGGTCTCTCACGTGGTCGCCTTCCCTCAAGTCTCCCTACCAAAATCCTGTATGCACCTCTCTTTTCCCCCATACGTGCTACATTAACTCAGAGAGCAAGTGGAGAAAAAATAGGGAGGGGAGGGGGCAGAATGTCTGTCAGTAGCTGAGATTGTCTCTTGAGTAACTCAGAGAACAACGTGAATGGTCGCACGCTGGACATGACAGGGGTTGCTCCCTTAGACGAGCAAACAGAGAAACAGAAGTGTACGTATGGCAAACACATTTCTTTACCCAAGCTTGGGTATGCATATCTACTTCAGGCGTTGTCCCGTTAACGGGCGCCGCACGTGTGGGCGTCAGCAGAGGTGCATACAGGGTTTTGGTGGGGAGACCTGAGGGTAAGAGCCACTTGAAAGACCTAGACATAGATGGGAGGATAATATTAAAATGGATCTTCAAGAAATGTGATGGAGCCATGGACTGGATTGATATGGCTCAGGATAGGGACAGGTGGCGGGCTCTTGTGGATGCGGTAATGAACCTTCGGGTTCCATAAAATGGGGGGAATTTCTTGACTAGCTGAGGGACTGTTAGCTTCTCAGAAAGGGCTCTGCTGCATGGAGTTAGTTAGTTAGTTAGTTAGTTAGTTAGTTAGTTATTTAGTTAGTTAGTTAGGTGCTTGGTTGGTTGGTTGGTTGGTTGGTTGGTTGGTTGGTTGGTTTGTTAGCGGGCGCAGCGTCATATGTATTGTACTGTAATATCACATATTCTGGAGTCATCAAACAAATTTTCTGTCCGTCCGTCCGTCCGTCTATCTATCTATCTATCTATCTATCTATCTATCTATCTATCTATCTGTCTGTCTGTCTGTCTGTCTAAATATTTCTTGGACTTCTTGACCCTTGGAGATGTGATCCATAGGTTGTCCCGAAACGTCGGTACAGAATTACCGCTCTACGCTGCGTAATATCGCAGAAGAGGGCAGATATATCGTCTCTGGCCACATCAGTCGTCAGGGTAAAATTAACTGCACATCCCTGCCTAGGACAATAATGGCTGGTGAGCTTTCTTAACGTAGGAACAAGATTGATCACCATCAGGTTATCGCCCGTGTACAGGACCCACTTCGGTAGGTCCTATCCAATTAACCCCGCGATAATATAAACAGACCTTTCGAAGCACAGCCACCGGCCCGCGGTGCGACGGGGTTAACGCACCGTACCGTCTGAGAAGCTGAAAGCCAGCCGTATGCGTGCATATGGCCACGCTTTACTGACATGTGATTTCCGGGCGACCCGCCCAGCTGCTTTCTCGCCACCCCCCCCCCCCCCGGGCCAACCCAGCCACAGCAAAACCACACAAGCAACCCTAAATATCGGATTCTGATAAAGGAAGTTCTTTTTTATGTCGAAGAAAACGCGAATGACGTCAGAAGTGATGATAGTTAAAATGCAATATTGTTTGATGTGTTTGTGCATGTAGAAATATCGTTGTGTTAGTTGTGTTGTGGATGCTACAGTGCGGTAATACTGGGTGTGTTGTGGATGCTACAGTGCGGTAATACTGGGTGTGTTGTGGATGTTAAAATACGGTCGTGTTGGATGTATTAGTACAATATTTCTGGATGTAATTAACGTTACTCTGACCGTTCAACATAACGTATTTTCTTATATTAATTAAACTAACTAACTAACTCCATGGAGCAGAGGCCTTCTTGAGAAGCTAACAGTTTCTCAGCTAGTCAAGAAATTCCCCGCATTTTATGGAACCCGAAGGTTCATTACCGCATTCACAAGAGCCCGCCACCTGTACCTATCCTGAGCCAGATCAATCCAGTTCATGTCCTTCCATCCCACTTCCCGAATATCCATCTTAATATTATCCTCCCATCTACGCCTGGGTCTCCCAAGTGGTCGCCTTCCCTCGGGTCTCCCCACCAAAATCCGGTATGCACCTCTCTCCTCCCCCATACGTGCCACATGCCCCGCCCATCTCAGTCTTCTCGATTTGATTACCCGAATAATATTTGGTGATGAGTACAGGTCATTAAGTTCCTCGTTATGTAGTCTTCTCCACTCCCCTGTCGCCTCGTCCCTCTTAGGCCCAAATATCCTCCTCAGCACCCTATTCTCGAACACCCTCAGTCTTTGTTCCTCCCTCAGTGTGAGAGACCAAGTTTCGCATCCATACAGAACAACAGGTAAAATTATAGTTCTGTATACCCTAATCTTTGTGTTTTTGGATAGCAACCTCGAAGACAAAAGATTCTGCACCGAATGATAGCAAGCATTCCCCGACTTCAATCTGCTCTTAATTTCTTCATGAATGGAGTTTCGATTCGTTAGGGTTGCTCCCAAATATTTGAATTCTTCCACCCTTTCAAAGGATTTATTATCTATATTTATGTTGTGATTGTGTCGTGCATTCTGATTTCGAGACATGACCATGTACTTAGTTTTCTCAGCATTTACTTCTAGACCAATCTCCTTACTAGCAATAATTAAATCTTCTGCATTTTTCTTTATGCTATGTACGCTTCCGCCCAATATATTAACATCATCAGCATAAACCAGAAGCTGATGTGTACCATTCAATTTCAAGCCCTCCTGGTTTGCCTGAACCCTCCTAATGGCATATTCTAAAGCAAAGTTGAAAAGCAATGGCGACAGAGCATCTCCTTGTTTCAAGCCATTCTTAATAGGGAACGTGTCAGACAGATGTTTGCCTACCCGAACTCTGCTATATGTTTCACTTAGACACATTTTTATTAACCTTACTAGTTTCATGGGGATACCGAACTCAATGAGAATATTATACAAGACCTCCCTCCTAACTGAATCATAGGCTTTCTTGAAGTCTATAAATAGCTGATGCACTGCCTCATTGTATTCCCATTTTTTCTCAAGTATTTGGCGAATGCTGAATATATGATCAGTGGTTGACCTGTTACGTCGAAATCCACACTGATGATCCCCAATAATTTCCTCTGCGTATGGAGTTAACCTTGACATAAGGATGTTGGATAGAATTTTGTACGTAGTCGACAAAAGTGATATGCCTCGATAGTTATTGCAATCTGTCTTATCACCCTTCTTATAAATAGGCACAATGACCGACTCCTTCCATTCCTCAGGCAATTCCTCCTTATTCCAAATAGAAATAATAAGTTTATGGATTTCAGACCGAATAATCCTACCCCCTGCTTTAATCAATTCTGCTGGAATCTGATCAATACCTGGTGATTTGTGACTTTTTAGTTTTTCAATAGCCATCTCAACCTCAACCGCACTGGGCTCAGGCACTAGTGGCTCTGCCGTGTGTACTTCAATCTGCCTAACATCGTTAACCCCGTGTATATTCAACAGCTGGGAGAAATGATTCCTCCACCTAGCCAAAATACTGTGGGAGTCTGTAACCAGGTCACCCTTCTCATCCTTTACTACATTACTTCTAGGCTGGTACCTCCTCTTAAACTCATTGATACCCCTATACAAGTCTCTTATATTCTTCTTCTTACTGTTTGTTTCAATTTCATTAATTTTAGCTTTCAGATATTCCTTCTTTTTGTGCCTGAAATGTCTACTAGCTTCACGTCTTACGTTGTGCAGATTATCTCCATTATTTTGGTTTGGATTCTGTAACCACTGAATTTTAGCCTGCTTCCTTTTATCTAAAAATTCTGCACATTCTGCATCAAACCATGGTTTATGCTGCTTCCGTTCGTGTAGACCTAGACTCTCTTGAGCCGAGATTTTGATATTCTCTTTAATGTTTTCCCAAGCCCTATTCATGTCCTCACTAACATTTAAGTTTTCCAGAGCTGCAAACCTGTTTGAGATCTTAAGCTGATACTGTTTCCTAGCCTCTAGTTCACTTAGCTTCTTGAGATTAAATCTCTCTACATCAAACTTCTGTGCTGCTTGTTTACTTACTGCCAGTCTTTCCCTAACTTTCGCAACCACCAGATAGTGATCAGTATCACAGTCAGCTCCCCTGAAAGATCACACATCGAGTATACTGGAATGCCGTCTCCTATCTATCAAAATGTGATCGATCTGATTGTGAGTCTTCCCATCAGGAGAGGTCCAGGTGTATTTATGAATGTTTCGGTGCGGAAACATAGTGCTCTTAACAACTAGATTCTTTGATGTGGCAAAGTTTACTACTCTAACACCATTATCGTTGCTATCCTGATGTAAACTCTCATTCCCAATAGTCGGTTTGAAAATATCCTCTCTCCCCACTTTTGCATTAAAATCTCCTAACAGAATTTTCATATGGTACTTAGGAAAATGATCAAAAACCCCTTCTAATTCCTCATAGAAGCTGTCCTTTGAATCATCACCCTTCTCTTCCGTTGGTGCATGCGCATTCAGAACAATGATATTACACCAGCGGCCTCTCAGCATTATGTATGACATCCTAGCACTAACAAACTCCACTCTCTTGATTGCTGATACCATTCTCTGGTGCACAAAAAAGCCTGTTCCCAATTGATGATTTTCCTGCCCTTTGCCATAGAAAAAAGTATACTCCCCGGCTCTTACAGTCCCTTCTTTGTCCCACCTAACCTCCTGTACACCCACTAAATCTAACTTGTACTTAGCTAATTCCCTGGCCACTGTCATAAGTGACCCTGGCCTATACATGCTCCTCACATTCCATGTTCCAAAACTCATATCCTTTTTCCGTAGCTGGGGTCGTACCAAAGAATCGGTCCAGGTCCGAGGCTTTGTAGGCTGTTTCGTAACATCATAATTTTTTACGGTGAGGAGTTGTTAGCACCTCGCCCAACCCCCAAGCTGGAGGACCACCCCTTGTCGGCTGTCCGCGACTGCTTATTCAATGTATTCGCAGCTACCCTCCATACCTGGAGGCCGTTCCTCCATCCGCAACCCGAGGACGCGCCATGCCGTGGTGACAGGGACCCACTTAACATGGTCTTATATTAATTATTCGTATCAATATAGCAACATGTTTCGACTACATGGTCATCTTCAGGCCAACCAAATTATAAAAATGTGAATTTATCACAAAAACATAGAATCATGTGTTGGAGATGAATTGATATCTGAATCTCACAACTTCTTAGAACAACATTTCGCTTTCACTTTTCTATCACTTTTCTATAATATACACACAGAGTTTTATTTTTTATGTGTGCATTATAAAAGATAATTTAAAAACTTACAAAATTGCAGAAGATATAAAACATAACTCTTTCCAGGACATAGGCCTATTCGTTGTTTGTGCTAAAGTGTGTAATCCAGAGAACGAGGTAGCTGACAGGAAGTATCGTTGTTTTCTCGCTCTTAATGTTTTGTGGATGAAGTTATGTCGGAGTGTACTATTCCGTTTAATTTCATCTAACGAGAAGGATGTGATAGATTTTCGTATTTTCCTTAAGTTTCCAGATTGTGTTATGTGTCATGCACTTCTTTTAAACTTTCATTTTCGTGATAACACAGTTACCGTTGGTAAGATCTTTCCTAAGGTAGATTTGATTTTTTGTGTGTTGTTTAGAAAGAAGGAAAGGACTTTTCCTGTTCTATACACATTTTTCTAAATTTTTTAATATTTGATAGAATGATTCCCATGAAAATACGTGCCGTAATTTTCTACTGTACTGCTTCATGATAAGACCTAGTTTGCATAAATGTACTTTTCCGTGTAGCCCATGAGTTTTACATAGATTTTTTTTTAAATTCTGCATAGAAAACTTTCGTTACTGTGTGTCTAATTATTCTCATTTTTAATTTCGTTTTATTAACTTCAAACTTGGTAGTTTATTCGCATTCTATTACAGAGTACTCCATTTTCCGTCTTGTTACAGGTGTGCCAAAAATACCTGCGAAGCACTTGTCGTCTGCTGCAGCCTGGGTAAGTTTATATTACAGTTTATTAGATCATAGCCCTCTCGTTACCTGTAGCAGTATACAGTATATACATTTTCGCGGGCCGAATAAGTTGCGAGAGCGATCGACTGTTACGCGTGAGCGGTCCAACGACTTGCGGGAAACTCTAAAATGATCACCCTGTATTATATCATTTATAGAAATCCCCTTCTCATTCAAGTTCATCTCAGAAAGTCTCCCACCAAAATTGCATAAACCCTTTCTGGTATAAGATGTAAGAACTACGTTTCTATTCCATCATAAATTGGTTAATTTAATTATGTGAGATATTTAAATCAACTAAGTAGGCTACTTGTCGTGTGATCTTGTGATATTTTCAATTAACTTTGTTCCTATGTGCGCCCTTACGCATATCCGTGTATAACTGACCATTGGTGTCAGTAATATCAATTTGCACTTCAGTTTGCTAAGCTTTATTCAACGAAGCTTGCATTGCAGTAGAGGAACTTGTACGTCAGTATTGGACGTGGAGATTAAGGACTGCTGTTTCTTAGAGGGGATAACCGTGCCTTTAATGTTTCAACTTTTTCGTCTTTTTTCTTATTGGCGAGGAAAAAAACCATTTCCACTTCCTCCTGTCATAAGTTTCCCAGCTTCCCGTCATAAGCCTACCTGATACATCATGATGTGTGGACTGACGAAGTGGGAAAAGCTAGAATTCTCAAGAGATGAGGTGTTTCTTCTGCTGGTGGCTGTGGTACAGGGGAAGGAAGTGACGTAGACTTTGAGGATTGCTCTGGACGTGACCTTACTTCCTGTTTCTTGATGCCCCTTCTCTACTGCTACCACCATTACCGCTGCCATCACCCTAGCAATAGCCAATCAGAAATTGTGGTGGTGTGATGAAGAGAAGGGCGGTACAGACGGGCTAAGTTTCGCTGAAAGATGTTGCTGCGCGTAATGTTTACGTACGTCGGACAGTCGTGACTTTATACAAATGGGAAATTTTAACACGTCACCGTCTCAACTGATTTGTCGGGAGGAATGCCTAACTTTCCCCTGTCATCCCGCCGTTTTGATAAAAGCGCTCACTTTGCCTATTGATTTCTGTCGGTGACCTCTACGAGAAATATAATTTGTTACAGATAGTATGCTGTTGCTATTCGTGTGGATACAGGGAGGAATGTGATACACTTTCACAGCTAGACCTCTTTGTTGTTTGACTATTTCAGCACGTATACTGAACTGGAGTTTTTTTTACCCTTTTAAAACTGTTAAAGACTAACCTGAATCATATTTAAAGATCCAGTCCGTACCAATCAGTAAACACACTCCGTCTCGGTTATAAAAACCAATCAGTTAATACTGTATAGGGAAATAATCGCTGTTTCTTCTGAGATCCACACAAAACACATAAATAAACAGTGTGGGCAGAACGTATATTTAAAGATCCAGTCCGTACCGTGCAGTAAACACACTCCGTCTCGGTTATAAAAACCAATCAGTTAATGCTGGGTAGGGAAATTATCGCTGTTTGTTCTGAGATCCACACAAGACACATAAATACACGGTGTGGGCAGAATGTAGATTTTTTTTTAAATTTTTGAACCTGGTGGTAAATAAAATATAACCATTGAACTTTAAATGAATAATCAAGTTCTATTTAAGGTGTTACTACACATAGAATAATCCACTTCTATACGAATTTAATAAATGTGTAACCTAAAACAATGGGGAACAGGAATACATTTTGGAAAATATATCATGTTGGAGTGAGTCTTTTTACATTCCAGTTCGGACTAGGTTACTTAAGGGAGGCCGTCAGAAAATAAATTTACATGGCGTATAATGTCATACTTAAAATCGTACACCGACTGTTATTGTATCAGGGAAATTCATCGCTGAGCCCCTATCGTCTGTTTCTAGCGACGAAGCTAATCTTTGCGGTGACAAGTTCAAAGATAATCGCTAAGTGGAAACAGAAGCGACACGATGGCTGATAACACAGGACACGGACTGATATCAACTGGGAACTGAAAACCCCGTCCCACCATAAAATAAACACCTCAGCAATGGCGGGGGCTTCGTGGAAATGCAGTCGGATAGCGGTGCAGTTAAATCAGCTGTTGTGTCTAACAAAGTTGAAAACAAATCAACATACGCGTTGTAAACTTATTTTCTGATCGTCACTCATGCAACGTAAAAGTTGTGAAGTGTTAGCTGCAGTGGGGTCATGGTGCGTGGGGGGGGGGGGGCC
>BLKM01002270.1:59363-154363 GCA_013340265.1 Coptotermes formosanus
CAGTACACAGTCAACAGCACATTCTCACTCAACTGTAAAGTGCAACCTTAGTGTAACGGTAACAAACATTTCTCCCTGAAGATGACCCAGCAGAGTCGAAACATGTAGGAGTGTGTTACTATTGATGATAAAACTCTCTTTGTGTATTTGTTGGTGATCAGTGTTTTTGTAATTAAAAATATTGCAACACGGTACAGAGTGCGTACACGTCTCGGGTAGTTAGGCTCATGTTACAAGTTGAGGAATTTTCTGCTGCACCTGTTTTACTTTTCTGGATTCACATTTTTTGAAAATAATTTGAGAAAGGAGTTAGAAACCAGAGGAGCCACTCACACTTACAACCTGCGTGTTTGGGCTGATGTTTAGGCTAATGTTTTTGTGCCCTGCCCTTGGGGGCTCGAGCCCTGGCGTGAAGCTCGTTCGCCTCAATTCTTCTTAAATTTAGCTTAAATTTCATTCGTCTTTAATCCGTATTTTTAAATTTTCTTCTCTTTAAATTTGTTTGCTCTTCCCAGTACTTTCTGCTTTGTTCTTAGCTTATTCCTTTTAAGTAGGCGGGACCTGATATTATTGTTTCTTCTGCTATATTCCATGGTTTCATGTCGGTTTTCCCTTTTAGTCTTTTTATTTGTCTTTCTTCTCATATTTTTGGACATACCGTTCCTTTCCTGGCTTTAAATTCATCTGCATTACCTGCAGGAATTTCCTTTCCTGCAATTTTTCATATTTCTTGCGCAGTTCTGCATTTTGTCCTTCCCACTTTAATTTTTTATATCCCATGTTCTTGATTTTAACTGTATTTTCTACCTTTCTAACTTTCAATCCCTACTATTTCTGCAATTCACGCCATCCTCCTCCGCCTTCCTCTCCTTTGTCCTCTACAGTTGTTCCAAAGCAGTGTCTCTCATCCAGTGTAAGGCGGCATGAACTCAACTGTGTCCCGCAATAATGAGTTTAAATGTGGTTCTGCCCATTTTATCTCAGCCCACGGGGCCTTCTCATAACTACGGCATCTTCTCCAATCCTATTGTGAGACAAATGTTACCTTCCTTTACATTTTTAAGTGCTATATTTTTATAATTTTAGTCTACTCATTTTTAACCTTACTATTTTGTGCCATGCCGATATCAGTGGCCGCGCGATCTAAGGCGTGGGTCTGCGGCCACTCGCTTTCTGGGGTTGAGGGTTCGAATTCCATCGCCGGTATCGATGTCTATCTCTTGTAAGTGTTGTGTGATGTCAGGTAGAAGTCTCTGCGTGGGGCTGATCACTCCTCCAGAGGAGTCCTACCGAGTGTGGTGTGTCTGAGTGTGATCGTGAGGCCTCGGCAATGAGGAGGCCCTGGTCCACTGGGGGCTGTTGCGCCACGGAGGGGGAGGGGGGTGGTGGTAGAAATTGTCATTTCCGTCACGTGTTAGCCGTGCCTATAATGATGTTAACCCTTTAAAGACGAAGCGTGTCTGTTTTATATAAGGACTCAATGCGTACCGCGCTGTAAACACTCTACACTTCGGTTATAAAAACCAATCTCTTAATGTTTTGTAAGGCAGAAGTTTCTGCTTGTTCTGAGATCCGTACAAAACACATAAACGCAATGTGGGCACCACGTGGAATTTTTTAATATTAAACCTGGTGGTACGTAAAGTTACCGCTAGGCTTTAAAAGCTTAAAATATTCATCTAAGGAATAAAATGGATTAGAAAGAAGAAATCTTTTCAGGGCCGGTTTAAATAATTTCACCTCATTACTTAGCGTAAGGCCACACAAACACAAAGCTTTACAATATTGCTTTGTTAGTAGGCTATGCAGAGATGCTGAATCACTTAAAGGGTTTGCCATCACGTGGGAAGGGTTCTGTATCTTCCGTTTAGTTGCTCTTGTTCATCGTCATCCTTTTTCTCTTGGTCTTCACTCTACTCATCCCTTTTTATCAGACGTGATCTATTGAAGGGTAATAGGTCATACGGGGTCGCGGTCCCCTGTCTACCACACCTCGTCACTGATGCAGAATGTCCCATGGGTTCCACCAGGATGGAAGGGGTTCTGATGAAGCCTGCTACTCTCCCACTGCCGTAATTTGGTTGGAAGCCTCCCTCCATCCCCACCCACCCCCCCCCCAGGTTAAAGGGGTTGCTGGTTACGAAGGGGTTGAGGCACTGCTCACCAAGTCGGAAAATTGAGTCGCGCCGGGATTTTGAGTGACGATGTTGCACCTCTTTGTTTCGCATCATTCACGTTCCCGGGCCAGTGTGGTATAGTCACGGAATTAGCAGCAAACTTTGGGACTGTTAAAGCTGGCAGAGCGAAACAAATGTGCGAGCTTTAAGCTTAAAGCATTACGTCTCGGTTACGCTGTATTTATTCTTCCGAGGCTTTCTTTCTTGGAAGAAAGAATAATTAGGAAACTTTGTACACGCCACTAATGGAAGGAAATAGAAGGAAACGTAAAAGGTACAGCTAACCCGCTAGAGACCTGGACAGGCCCACAGCGTTCCAGGAGGTTGAGGCTCCCAGATTTCTAGGCAATCGGCACATGAAAGTCGTACGGTTGTCAGCCCTACGCACCGGCCGCCTTTATCCCCCAGGAAATATTCGTGGTACTCATTTCTGTTAGAGGCTGAGTCGACCCCAGGGCCATAGTGCGGCCGGAAGGATATGTCAATGAAAAATTCCAATGGCACCATTGCGAATCGAACCCGCGACCTTCTGGCTTGTAGCGCAGTATCCGGAATTTTGTTATCTTTCGGAACTACAAAGATGACAGACAGACAGATAGACAGGCAGGCAGGCAGCCAGGCAGGCAGACAGACAGACAAACAGACAGACAGACAGACAGACAGACAGACACGCTGACTGTAACGTACGGTACCGTCATCTGAACGTTATATAATCAGACTTCCTTTTCGTCAGAGTATCGAAGATTAACCCTTTAAAGAAGAAGCGTGTCTGTTTTATATAAGGACTCAGTGCGTACCGCGCTGTAAACACTCTCCACTTCGGTTGTGAAAACCAATCTCTTAATGTTTTGTAAGGCAAAAGTTTCTGCTTGTTCTGAGATCCGTACAAAACACATAAACGCAATGTGGGCACCACGTAGAATTTTTTAATATTAAACCTGGTCGTACGTAAACTTACCGCTAGGCTGTAAAAGGTTAACTCGGCAAAAAGGGCCCAACCAATTATGCAGCTCGCCACGTTTTCATCCCAGAACGTGGTCTGCACACAGGGTATTTTTTTTTACTTTATACAGAACCCCTAATAAAACAACCAAAATAATACTAAATAAAATGAAATACTAAATGCCTGAAGATGGAAGCACAGTCAGCTTCCGAAACGTCGTAGTGTATTAGAATGAAAATTATGGACAAAGTCTCAAGAAGATTACGTCGCTAAGTCCTTCTTTCAGGTTGCCTAACGAAAACCCTGCATGCACCCCTCCCTCCCCAACATGTGGTATACACCGATAATCTTTTCGCAGTCCTCACCCCTTCTGCCTACTCACAGCAGGTGTCGAGGTTGTTTTTTGCCACTTGATCATACTCAGACACACACCACAGTCGGTAGGACTCCTCTGGACGAGGGATCGGCCCGTCGCAGAGACCTCTACCTGACAACACAAACACTGTACAAGACAAACATCCATGCCCCTGGTGGGATTCGAACCCACGATCCCAGCAAGCGCTCGGCCGCAGACCTACGCCTTAGACCGCGCGCCCACTGGGATCGGCTACACCAATAATACGGATCATAAATAGAACTTTCAGGTTCGGAGAACTGTTTTGTGTGTGTGTGTGTGTGTGTGTGTGTGAGTGAGTGAGTGAGTGAGTGAGTGAGTGTGTGAGCGTGTGTGTGAGTATGTGTGAGTGAGTGTGTGTGGGTGTGTGTGAGTGTGTGTGTGAGTGAGTGAGTGTGTGTGTGAGTGAGTGAGTGTGTGAGTGTGTGTGTGAGTGAGTGTGTGAGCGTGTGTGTGAGTATGTGTGAGTGAGTGTGTGTGGGTGTGTGTGAGTGAGTGAGTGTGTGTGTGAGTGAGTGTGTGTGTAAGTGAGTGAGTGAGTGTGTGTGTGTGTGTGTGTGTGTGTGTGTGTGTGTGTGTGTGTGAGCACAAATGTGTACAGAGGCAGCCTGACCCTGAAAGTGAAGGCACTGACAGCGTTATGATACGTCGGTAGCTGCGTTAGCAGTAGACACAGCACAACCTCCCAGCAGACTTGATTCTTCAGCAGCAACACCGCTATGAGAACCTCAAATCTCACAGCTGAAAGTAATTTTGTCTTCTATTAATTGTAATAATTAGCTAATCCCAGTGGCCGCGTGGTCTAACAGCGTGGGTCTTCAGCCATTCGCCTGCAGGGATTGCGGTTTCGAATCCCGCCAGGGGCATGTATATTTGTCTCTTTTGAGTGTTGTATGTTGTCAGGTGGACGTCTCTGCGTCGGGCTGATGACTCGCCCAGAAGAGTCCTACCGAGTGTGATGTGTGTCTGAGTGTGATCGTGAAGCCTCGATAATGAGGGGGCCCTGGCCCACTGGGGGCTGTTGTGCCACAGGAAAAAATAATAGTAATAATTGTGAAGAAGTGACTGTACATGCAGTGTGTACGTTTTTTGTACGTGCATGAATAAAGTGCGAACAACTGAGAACCGATGAGCACTGTACAGTATTGACGCCCTCATACGCTAATGTCCAGCAGATGTCACACCAGAAACACAGCACTGGCAGGCGGAGCAATGGGAGAGTGGCAGAACAGATGAAGTGGTAGTCTATTGTCCGTCCGGTCCTGTACACGGGAGCATCCAGTCTGACGCCCTCATCATGGAGGACAGCCCCCTACGCCGCCGTGAATACACTGCCTTGTTACTACGTTAACTGGCAATATATTTATGATCAAATTAAGCAGGATGCGATTGGTGGGGTATGTGGCACGTATGACAGAGAGGAAAAGTGCGTAATGGATTTTGGTGGGGAAACCTAAAGGAAAGAGGCCACTTTTAAAACCTAGGAGTAAATCGGATAATATTAAAGTGGATCTTAAGAGAAATAGGATGGGAGGGCATGGCATGAATTAGCCTGGGTCAGGATAGGGAATGCGGTAATGAACCTTCAAGTTCCGTAAAATGCGGGTAATTTTTCGAATATCTGAGAAACTAGTAGCTTATCTAGATAAGTGTGCTGGCCTTGTACTCCTTTGTTCAGAATAATTCCCTGATGATAGCACCCCGCTGCCGAAACATGTAAGCGTTTTATTATTGCTTCTGAGTGTCTTCTATGAAGTGCATTTGTTTGTTGATGTATTAACCGTTTAAAGCCTAGCGGTAACTTTACATACCACCAGGTTTAACATTAAAAAATTCTACGTGGTGCCCACATTGCGT
Organism: Coptotermes formosanus; assembly: GCA_013340265.1. Taxonomy (NCBI): domain Eukaryota; kingdom Metazoa; phylum Arthropoda; class Insecta; order Blattodea; family Rhinotermitidae; genus Coptotermes; species Coptotermes formosanus. Next base: position 64,735 of record BLKM01002270.1, read on the forward strand.
TTATGTGTTTTGTACGGATCTCAGAACAAACAGCAACTTTTACCGTAAACATCAGCAACTCATTCGTTTTTTATAACCGAGGTGGAAAGTGTTTACAGCGCGGTACGCACAGTATTTATATAAAGCAGATTACGTTTCGTCTTTAGAGGGTTAATTACAATACATGCACGGTACGAGTAACACAAAGCAAGAGATGCAGACCTGCACCCTGTGGGACGCCCAGTCGGTCCCAGACGCGACAACGAAGGAACCTTTCTGCTGTCATGAATGGAAGCCCCCCACTGTCTCTTTGGCAAACTGTGTTCGTAGAGAAAACACAACACAGCACAGCACAGCACAGCACAGCACAACACAGCACAACACAACACAACACAACACAACACAGCACAACACAACACAGCACAGCACAGCACAGCACAACACAACACAACACAACACAACACAACACAACACAACACAACACAACACAATACAACACAATACAACACAACGTAACGTAACGTAACATAAGATCTAACCGGTTCCCATATAACATAGAACATCAAATCTAAGGTCGGATCATTCGGAACCATGAAATGCACCTCGTCATGTGCGATTGCTTTTAACTCGTGTTTATTCTAGTATGTTTCCAGATGTAACTGAGCCTCGCGAAAACAGAAACGCATTTTAGGGTTTTTGATTTGCGGAAATCTACGCCACGAGTGTACTACTCTCGGTGGGGGGGGGGGGGGGGGAGGGTATAGGTTGGGTGCAAATTATTGAAACGTGTTCATTTATATGATAATGTCATCCCTGTGAAATCGGATACGGTCGGAATGAGCTGAATAGAGGGTCGGCGTGTGCAGGGTTTTATGGGAATAGGAGAATGCGGCGTACACTTTATGTCATATTAAAATGTGTATAACAATGCTTGCTGGGTAAGGAAAGGCAGAATGTACTGATGGGGGCGGCGTGGAGGCTGAAAATGCCACCTCTAAGATAGTTCCTTTGTATTAACCCTTTAAAGAGAGAGAGAAGAAACGGAAAGAGGGGGTGTACTGTGAGAGGTACTAAACTTGTCATCATCATCATAATCATCATCATCGTCGTCGTCGCCGTCGTCGTCATCATCATCATCATCATCATCATCATCATCATCATCACCACCACCACCACCACCACCACCACCACCACCACCACCATCATCGTATTGTCTCTTGCCACAGGCCATTTCCCCCCGTACGTCTCCTCTTCAACCAGCTGTGATCCCCACCGCTCAGGTATCAAGTTTCAGACTGCAGTACTTTCCGTATTATGTGTGATGTTCCAAGTACAGCTGTCTTCTGTAGCAAATCTATTAAGTGCTCTCCCGGTACGGCTTCTAAATTTTTCCGTAAGCCTCTTCTTATTGTGCCGGTGGCTCCAATTACCACGCGTATAATCACACATTTCACGTTCCACATTCTTTGTATCTCTATACATAAACTCTCGTATTTCAGTTTCTTTTCTGCTTCCTTTTGTGTGACATTTCTGTCCGCTGGTATTGCCACATCTATCAGTATGTGTGTTTTCTCTTTCTTGTTTTTAATTATTGTATCTGGCTTATTTGCTGTAACTTCTGTGTCTGTATGTACCCTTTGATTACATAACACTGCATTACTACTACTACTACTACTACTACTACTACTACTACTACTACTACTACTACTACTACTACTACTACTACTACTACTACTACGGGGAAATCGGGAAGTTTGCTGGTCTGAAGTTTCTCAGACAGTGCCTCATTTATCCTTCTGGTAAAGGTAGGCTGAAATGCAGGTAAAGCTTTGGAGAGTGTATAAGGTAGCCTGGTGGGTAGTAGACTGTTGGGGGAATGCAGCAGAGGGAAGAGTTTAGCATCTGGGCCGAGATTTTGTGTTTGGAGGGCAATATAATAATGAAAATTTTGATCACGTTGGGCGGGCTGCATTTTGGTGAAAAAATTTGAAGTTAATTTTGGGGAAGGTTGCACAAGAAGCATGTGGTGCAATGTGTTTCTTTTTTTGTGTACCGAATTTCACAAAACTGCGACTTAACAGTTTAGTCGTCCTTACAAGGTCACAAGACACGGGTAGACATGGTTTCCACGTCCTTTTTTCACGTTGTTCAGGCATCCAATAGTGTCATTCTAGTTTACACTAAGATTACTACCCTACTTAATTCAAAGCTGTGGTTTTGTAACTTGCGTGTAATAACTGCCACAATTAACTGAGATTAGTATATCCTGTCCTTCATCACCTAAGTTCATCAACAAACACTGCCCTGCACCTACTTGCTACCAACTTCAGAATGTAAAATACAGCTTTGTAGCGTCAGCAGGGTGTCGCATTCTCATGCCAAAGGTGTCGGATTTGACACTAACCAGGTTCGGTGTCCATTTTTAGGTGCGTTCGCAAAACTGCGAAAAGCAACTTTTAAGCTCTGTCATGTCAGTCCATTCGCCTGGAAAAACTCGGGTCCCATCCAATGGATTTTAATTAAATCTGATATTTGAGAATTTTTCCAAAATCCATCCAGAAAATAAAAGTTTGCTTAAAATTTGGCCTAAGTAACGGGCACTTTACGTGAAGACCTATATGCACTTAAGATAATATCTCACTCAGTTCTTCTTAGAATGAGAAAAGTTCAGACAAAAGTTGTAGAAAAAATTGAAACACATGTTATGTTCAATAACTTTTTTTCCGAAAATCCTGCCGTTTATGAGATAATGAGGAAAAATGCGGTACAGCCAGACTGGCCACAGATGACAATGTAATACAGCGCATGCGCTTTGCATGCTGGATAACTAAGGCAAGAAAACACAGACACGAATAAAATGTAATACTTACTGCTTTTCCACGGCAACAACGCTTACGCGAACGCGTCTCACTGTTACGTTATACGTACACTTTGTCTTGTTCCATATTCCTTTCCCATATCTTACCTCCGAACAAGCCAAGATTTTGCAGAGGTTAGGAACCTGAGATGCTAGGGCACAACACAAATATTTACCCGCTTTCCAGCATTATACCACTGCTGTAATGCGATGTATGAATATCTGTAACAATCCCTCTGAGTGGTAGGCCGGTACCTTTACACATTTGCAGGGAGTTCTATGCGATATTTACAATCTGCAAGCTTATTCTCAAGCCACAATTCAAGGACCAAACGTCCACTCACAGAAGCAGACCATAATGGTCTGCCATCTATCGGCTAAATGTAGGAACTTCTTCCACATCTCTATGATACCGCCTGTAAAACTACTGGAGATTTAAACCCCCACCATAACCGCCGACAGCCGGCGTTCTTTTCGCTTTAAATGGCCATTTCTGCGCCACCTCATATTAAACCTAAACACTTCAAATAAACATTACCCCCTTAACAATTGATCCATCTGCTCGTTCCCAAAGTTTGGAAAGAAGCCACTTCTTCTTACACAGTTTAGTTTTTAGCGCGATTTCAGGCTTCCACGGTGAAGTACATGAGATCTGCGCTCTTCTGAGATGTTACGCAGCGTTGAGTGGTAGTTCTGTACCGACGTTTCCAGACAACCATTCGGTACCATCTTCAAGGGTCAAGAACAAAACTTACAAGAAGTGCGTGCACACACACACGTATGGCAGGTTCATCTTTAACAAAACCACTACTCATGTAGGATGTGTTCACACATGCTGTTACACTGACTGGAAACTGAAATTTAAAAGCTGCTTTTTTTATTTACAAATCAAAAACATATACTAACATCACTGCACAAGTGGCATCTCTGTAATTATTTTCTAAAACAATATACAAGCACACACATTTTTACAATGAGTAAATGAAATTAACAGACATGTCTTTAAGATCAACACAAGCTGAAAACAGCTCAGACGTTTCTTGTAACTTTAATAGTACAAGTGAGATCAAAATACTCTCTCTTACATGGACAGCATTTTGAATGTTTATAATATAATAAAAACACTTGGAAGTGGAAGGAACATTGTCTTCTGACTAAAGAATTCCAAACATAGCAATAACATTTTAAAATAAAAATCACAATTTTGTTACAGTAAAGTAATACTATTCATGCAAGAGTGAAATTTCATACAGCACCAACTATTAAATTAAAACAATGTCAATGCTTATTCTGGACAGATTCAAACACGTTGTGTGTATAACTTACTTTCTGAAATAAGGTACATATAAGTTAATGGTCTGACATTTAAAATCAAAACTTTCGAGAATTAACATAAATTTCCTAATAAAACAGCTGAAAATTTACAAAAATGCACCTAATTTAAAACTTGAGATTTAACATTTCTTATCCTTTTTATGTCTACTTGATTCTTGCATGTTGACTTTAAGTACCAATTCTCCCGACTGATTTATTAAGATTTGGTTTCTTCACAGTTGCCAACTTAAACTTGTGTTTCTTGCTTTCACAGTGTTGTGCAAACTGTGCTTCAGAATTTAATGTCAGGTTACAGGGTTGGCAGTAGAACTGGCCTGCAAATAACACAATTATAGGATATTATGAGACTGAAGCCAAAACTGTAAAATTAGGAGCACAATATTACACTGCAGAGCAAAATGCCATCACATCCAACTCCTGCAAACCTGGAGAAGGCATTATGTAGAATACTGGAGAAAATACCATCAACTAATACAGAACACATTAAGTAAAATACTGGAGAAACTACCATCAATTAGTACAGAATGCATTACATAAAATACTGGAGAAAATACCATCAATTAATACAGAATGCATTACGTAAAATACTGGAGAAAATACCGTCAATTAGTACAGAATGCATTACATAAAATACTGGAGAAAATACCATCAATTAATGCAGAATGCATTATGTAAAATACTGGAGAAAATACCACCAATTAATACAGAATGCATTATGTAAAATACTGGAGAAAATACCATCAATTAGTACAGTATGCATTATGTAAAATACTGGAGAAAATACCATGAATTAATACAGAATGCATATACCACATGTAATTACCATATTTCAGTTCAAATTTAAGCTCAAATTTATTTTCCATGTTACATCTTGCAAAAATAAACGGTCATCTTGAATTTGCATACTCTACATATATCCTGTTTGGATCAATGTTTTTGCATTATTTGTACTACTCTGCAATTTTTTTAGATCATTATGTTGTAAGGATGTCGTTTACTTTCACTGAAAGTGTTCTCTAGATTCCACATGTCGTAAGTATGAAATATGTTCTGTTTACCTGAAGGTGTTCGATATATAGAATAGTCTTTGATGCCCGATTTCCGTGACGTACTGTCTTCAGTCTTAATAACACTTGCAAGGATAGAATCGGTTGGCGCTAAAAAATTAACAAGAATCTCTTACTTCAGTTATCATATACCAGTAATTAATGCTACGTACTGTATGCATGTGCTAAAAATTAATTTCTGTGCGCAAAATTTTAATTCTCACAGATGCAGTATAAGGAAACAGTATATCTTAAGACTTTACTGGATAAGCATATTTTGGGTACCAAAAGTCTTAGAAATGTCCTTTCTAATACCCTTTCATTTTTTTTTTAATACCGCATGAGCACAATGTCTTAACCCTTTGTAGCTGGAATTAATTGCCTGGTGTACTCTGCACAAGCCAGGAACTGAAATGGGTGCCACTGCATTGCATTGTCTTTGCTATGCCTTTATATAACTTAGTAAATTTTAGCCGTGCATCAACTCTTCATGCAATAGTTGTATAAGCATACTGGATCTTGATAAACAGTATTTCAGAGGCAGCCTTTGTACTTAACAAGTACAGTGTTAACTTTCGTTAATTGTGTAGGCTGCCTTTGAGATACTGCATGTCAAGATCCAGTACACTTATACAAATGTTCTACAGAGAAATGTCCACATTTTAAATATTTGACTCTTTTACACCATGTCAACAGTGTATAAAAAAAGCTAATTTGGTTTTATGTGGTGTTGCTTTGGTTTGGTTCCCTGATGATGATGCTGATCACTTCTGGATCAAAACGTGTAGGAGTATTAACCTTTTAAAGCCTAGCAGTAACTTTACATATGACCAGGTTTAACATTAAAAATTTCTACATGGTGGCCACATTGCATTTATGTGTTCTGTATGGATCTCAGAACAGCAACTTTTGCCTTATAAAACATTAAGAGACTGCTTTTTATAACCGAAGTGGAGAGGGTTTACAGCGCGGTATGCACTGAGTCCTTATATTAAACAGATACAATTCATCTTTAAAGGGTTAAGTGTGATATTAAAATATGAATATCCAAGGAACAATACTGTGCACTCTGTTGGTTGGGTACTGCAAACTGGTTATCGACAGTGCACGGAAAGAACAATATAAAGTAAAAACGCTGACGTGTTACCAACTATTCTAATCTGCTTGGATGAATCCACTGTCATACAGATGAACATTAGGAGCCAGGACAATGTAATGACTGGACCATATGACAGTCAACTGAGGAACTGTGGTTTGGTTCCCAGCAGATGCAAAACATCCATCTCTTCTCCAAAGAATCCAGACCATTTCTGGGGTCCACCCTGCCTCCTTTTCAATGGGCACTAGGGCATATTGCCCTGAAGGTAAAGTGGCTGAGGCAAGAAGCTGACTACTCACCTCTACCTAGCGCTGAGGTTACGAATGAGTGGAGCTACACCTGTACTCTTCCCTATACCTTCATGGCACATACAGAGACAACTCTACCTTTCACAGATAAACACTGGAGATTTAATATATACTAACATGTTTGTTTATGTATCTGACCATGGGCAGATATGGTTACATGGGTCAGATATGGTTACTGTGTCCAAGCTACCGTATCTGTCATGGTGGATACAAACGTGGTCTGACTACACAGTTTATGCTTCAGTCACTACATGATATATGAAGCACCCTTCTGACATAATTTTCTTTGCATATGAACAGTTCTGTTGGTTTTCAGATGGCTGTGGCAAGTCAATATGGTGAAGACAGGGGATTACGCATTGTGCAGTGCACACATAAAAGTGGTGTTCCCTTCTGCTCAGAGACGTGTGACACAAAATCATACCCCAGAACAATATTAGAACTTTCAGTCTGTAGCTTGTGAAAATTTCGTTTGACTACAGTATGTTTGGAGAAAATTACCTTGTGAAAATTTCATTCGTTTGACTACAGTATGTTTGGAGAAAATTACCTTGTGAAAATTTCATTCATTTGACTACAGTATGTTTGGAGAAAATTACCTTTTAAGATAGTGTTGATAAATAAGCACACTGTGTAAAAGGAAAAGTCTAAGCTGGCAGATCATCAAGCAGTGGGGTCAGTGGGAGTGAACGTGTTAAACCATTAGTAACAAATCAGTCTTCAGCAGAGTTTTCAAACACTTCCAATCATATAAAATGACCCAATCTGTACTCTTTACCTGGAGGCGGGATGGTAGCAGCCACAGACACAGGTGCTTGCCACGTTCCAGCCAGTGTTGTTCCACCTGCAGCTTTCTCTGCTTTCTTATGTTTAGCACCATTAAAATGCATGTCCAATTGGTCCTGAGATGTAGCTGCTACTTGACACAACTCACAGAAAAACCTGGTAGGCAGCAGAAAATGTCATTTCGACAAGTTCTTTGAACTAAGCAATTAAATGAGCCCACAATGGGAGGATCTCTGTGTTTCTGTCCATTCATATGTTCATTTACAAACTACTGAAAATATTTAAATGAAAATTTGATACTGGGGGCCTACATTACAATATAATCTCAACTGAATTTTGTGTTGTATATATATCAGCTGTAAGACAGTGCAGAGATAATGTATCATGTCAGAGATGCGTAATGAGGCTTCTGAATTATCGCAAACAGTGTGAAATGGATTCAGCAACTCAGCATCAAATGATCTTCTGTGAATACTGTAATGGACATTCAGCATCCATGAAGGCATGGGGAATTTCTTGACCAGCTGACAACCATCTTCTTAAGACTGAGTTATGGAAGCTACGAGCATGTTATAATGCACAAGTCAATGAACCAAAATTTTACCTTCCTTTCTTGGCAGAAGGTGGATCTGGTAACGAATCTGCGAGACCAAAAGGATCAGCTGGTGCAGAAGCATCTGTATATCTTCCCGCTGGATCTGACTGCTCATACAGTGGGCTGAATCAAGCACACACCAAATCAGCTGTAAGAACTTCAGTGAACAGAGGCAAGGTCCATAAATTCATTTTTCCTTTTTCATTTGGCCTTTCCAGCTGTTGAATCAAATGACATTTTAAAATCAGACTGTCATATCAGCAGCCAAATTGATTCTGCAGAATTTCTGTGAGGCTCATACTCACCCCTTGACACTTCTGTTAAGATGAGGTATGAGGCCACGCTACAGGTCAGGTGGTTAGCTGCCGGCCTCTTAGACACAGAGCAGTCCATGTGGGACTTGTGTTGATAAAAGTGACACTGAGGTATGTTTTTCTCTGAACCCTTCAGTTTTCTCCTGCCACTTATCACTCCACCAATGTTTATGCATGACTCTTAAAAGAACCATGTGAAAAATTCTCCAAAGAAATGAGAAGTAGATGGGTATATAATCTCATAAAACCCAAAGCAAATAATTTATTAGTACAACACAAGGAGCTGAAAATGTTACCTGTCTCTAATATCAGATCCATAAATTTTGAAATGGTGACTAATGCACAGTGGGCATGAAAGTAATTTTGTCAAAGACAAAAGACCAGATTACAACAGGCCAATCATTATATCTGGTGTACAAGATGCCATTAACAACAATCATACTGTTACAGTTTACATTTTAAGTCCTGGCGAGATCTGTATACGTGCATAGTCATCGATACTCAATGCAGTCAAGGCAAGAGTCATCTCACAAGGACTGCATGTCACACCTACATTTCTGATTCAGCTGCTATGCTTCTTTTGAAGTACACATGGTGGACAAAAATGAAATGCTCTGTGTTTTACTTTAATGGCCAAGCAACCGTGGTGCATATAAAGAAAATTCTTCTGTGTCAAAATGTTATAACACAACACACACCACCTGTAAATGTTAAATGCCTACTTACGACCTCTGCCAACGTCCAGTTTCCTTGTTGAAGTAACCGGCCTTAAGTGGGGCATGTCCCTCCAAAGCACGTTGATGGTTTCGCCCCATATAGTGTTGCTGTGCATGTTGTACTGATGTCAATGCCAAGTCACATACCGAGCAATAAAGATGACGTGGATCCACTCGTGCCTGAATGAAATCAGTTACAAGGCCTATACAGCATGTTCTGCATAAGGCATACCAAACTTCTAGAAGTCATTTTATGAGGTACTTTGAGTAAAAAATGCTATATCAACATATGCCCCGTTATCAACTGTTACATTTTTATGATCCTTTTAATATACACACATGCCAGTAACTGAAAATTTTACAATATATGTTTTATCACACTGTACGAAGAAAATGAAAGTTATGCATCAGATAATACCATAAAGAAAGACAAACTTTTAGTTATGTTACTGAGTTACTTATGTTAGTTTATGTAGTTATGTTACAAAATGGAACAAAACACAAATTTTTATTAGATAAAATCAAAGACACCAATTTTCAGTTGTGTTACACTGACAACTGCTAAGAATGATCTCCACCATTCTGTATGCACACTTGTGTGCATCTCAAACGAGAGCTGTGAGAAACTAATGTTTGTCAGAGACAGCAGTAAGCATAAAGGCATAGAGTATAATAGAGTACTGTACAGTGTCTTGAAACAAATATGTGTACGTAGCTACATAACACTTGATAATCAGGCATATGTTGGTACAGCATTTTTTCACTCAAAATGACTCATACAATAACTTCCGGAAGTTTGGCAGACCTTATGCGAAACACTATACATAGGGCTGTGCAGTGTACAATACCAATGGTTAGATATGTTAACACAGCCCAATATTTATCTCTGTTGTAACCAGAGCACTGACAGAACAGATCTGTTGTCGTAAACCCTGAAGTCATTACTTCTTCCCTGGGGCTCATCAATAGTATATTTGTATTTTTAACCTGACTGTATTATGGGCAGTTTACAAAAATAGTTAGGTGACTGGGCTGCCATCTGTCTATCTCCAGACCCAGAAGATGGTATGAATCATAAAATATATGAGGCTGCAGTGGGTGAGAGCCTAAACTGTGCACTGTACGAGAGGAAGAATAAAATGAAGAGGATCAGCAAGGACAGAAAGGTGGAGGAGCTAAAACAGGAGAAGTATATGAAGACTGTTGAAGTCGAGGAGGAGGATAAGCTAAGAGGCCAAGTGGAATGTGAAATAAAAGGCAATTACTGAAGAGACTATTAAACAGTTTATGCTGCAAGACTATGACAGATGGCCTAACCCTTTGCATCTTATTGATTAAACAGTGTGACAGTAACACGGCATGACCACTTTTACAAGACCATGAAATGAACACAAGATGGAAGCCATATCAATGGGTTTGTCTACAAATTTTACTACTTTAATTTTTTAAAACAGCAAACTTTTAATCAAATTGTTTTCCCTAAAGCATGACTAGTTTTGTAATAGTTTGTACCTGCAATAGACATCAAGACCAATGACATAATACCAGAAACAAAAAGCATTTGGAAGATATTACCCTGATGATGGAGCCAAAAAGTTCCTCTGAAACATCAGTACATTTGTATGAAACAATGAGGCAGCAATCTTGTTAGATACTACAATAAGAATCTCAGCCCTTACACATGCATTGTCGATGAGTGTACACCTTTCTACTACCGTCAATTTAGTAAGGTTTTGTGCATTTCCTTAAAACTATGAAAATGGAAGGTAAAGTAGTCTATGCATCATAAAAATTTCCTTAATCGATGTTGTCATTCAAAAGGCGATGCCTACATATGTAACTGATTAAACTGATCCTGTAGTTTACAACTGTGAGAACTCGGTGCTCCACTAAAGGCCACTTAGGTTATGAACTTTGCACGGATGTATGTTTTAACGTGGAAATCCAGGGTTTTCCAACCATGCACCACATGATCAGGAAACCATACACGTGGGCTGCATGAACTTTTATCGATATCAATGCTGAAGTATATACGGACTTTTACCTACTCAGAAATATGGATTTTTTGCAGGAATACAAATCAGTCAACAATTTAACCAACTTCATTCACGCACACATGCTGGGTTACAGGCTTAATGATGGTCAACAGGAATAACAAACTATTCTGTACTGGCCTATTAGTTGATGCATGCTAACTAATTATGTCGAGTATTCTTTTGCTCAAACCTTGAGCAGGCCGCATGCAGACTCCATGTTAAGATGCCCCAGTCCTATCAAATACTTTTAAATGTCACACATAGCAGCTTAAAAGTGTATAGAAATTACCCAAAATAAAACACAAGTGTGCATCATTTAATACACACAACAGTTCTTTTTATTAATACCAATTTCAAGTACCTTATTTATATTTACCGTTCAACACAGAATAGATATTTAAAGAATGTTATGTGTGTCAAATGAAATAGAACCTTTTTTGAAGATAATGCCCCATCTTTCAGTCTCACTGGAACAGGTTCACCAGTCTCACGACTCCAATTGGCAAGGAACTGTGTCACTTTCTTATCGTGCTGCTTCCCAGTATAATGCATTTTGGCTTGAACTGTTGAATTTACCTACAAAATAAATTTTAGAAATAGTTGTGCAAGTTATCACATAGAATGCATGATGGATTTTGTTTAACCCTTTAAAGACGAAACGTAATCTGTTTTATATAAGGACTCAGTGCATACCGCGCTGTAAACACTCTCCACTTCGGTTGTAAACAACCAATAATTTAATGCTGTATAAGGCAAACGTTGCTGTTTGTTCTGACATCCATACAGACCATATGAACGCGATGTCAGTACAATGTAGAATTTATCAATGTTAAACCAGCTACTACATAAAGTACCCGCTAGGCTTTAAAAGGTTAAAGAAGTACACATTTATAATGTAGATGCAGTACTGGATAAAAGACTTGTTGAATGTTTGCTCTATCTGCAAGCTGTTTTTTAACTTCAGATGTAACTTAATCAGAGGTGCACATATCCCAGGCACAAGGTCACCCTGGTGACTACATTTCGTACAATATCGCCTAATACTTGCAGGTCCTCAGTATGGAACTTGATTCTTATCACCCTTCTGATGTCTACAAGTTTGAGGCACTTCCTAGAGCTTTGGAAAATTTATGCACCTGTGAACAATATGAAACGTGGGGTAACATTCTGAGAAGTCAGGGGATTTGAAAGTGGCTGTGAAGCAGTCAGTTTATTGGAAGGTACACATAAATGCTCAGTTTCATTTGAAATTACATTTCAATCTCCGTATGTAGATTTTCTAGTGATGTGGGCCTACTTTATTGTGGCTAAAAGTTTATAAGAAATAATATAGTTTTACAATCAGTAACTTGGGGGAACTAACCTATTTTACAATAACCATAATAAATATAATGTAGTGTTATAATTTTATGAAATGCTTATTCACACTGTTGTTTTATTTCTCTGATTAACGAACAAGTGCCATACAGTGGCCTAACTGGTATTTCCTTCGCATCATATTACAACCACATAAATGAGCAGATCTAGTGGTCTAGTTGTCAGATGGTATTTCATGTATAAAGTCTTGGGTTCAAGACTAGTGACTCAGCAGGGATGTTTCTCCTAGCTGTCTTGCCTTTAACAACCTGTACCTGAGGAATACCACACCTACCTTAGTTCAGATTGCATGCTAAGCTGCAACTCCCCTCCATTGGCCACCATCATTTTTTAACTTCTACCATCAGGGTCAACACCAAGATGGCGAAATTGTAACACAACAGTCTGCCATCCCCATCTCAGTGAGCACGGTGTATTAGGGTAAACACCCCAATCTGAGTGTTGATTCTGTTAAAGGTTTTGATAGTGATTCATTCATTACGTGCTATGCCCACTGTCTGTGGTCAATTTAATATACGTGAAGTTTCAAGTACAGCCAATTCCATAAACACACTGCACACCGAGGTAAATATGGTGTAAACCCTCCTGGTTCATCATCAAGAGTAATGATTCAACTTGGTACTTGGAGCTACTATAAAAGAAAATGTCTTAAAAAGCTCAAGTTCAAAATTCTTACCGAAACTTTACAGAGATCACATTTTAATGCACCAAATTTACTGGTCAGTTCCTTTGGCAAGACTGGATCCTTAACATCTGGCAGGCTTGATCCTGTATCACCACCTGAAAGCAGAATATCAAGGCTAGAACACGCCATCAGCCTGTTTTCTAAAAGAAAAGCCACACTTTTGGTACACATCATCACAGCCACCTGTTCAGCCATTTGTGTATGTATCTCCCTAATAATATTCAAACCAACAGATTTATTTTAATTAAATTTGATATAATTACTGCACTGGAGAACTCCCCACCTTTGCAGTTGCTAATTTCCTACTATCAATAATACAGACATGGTTGGCTAAGCATCCTTATGAAGTGGGACTGACATTAGTGCCACTTAATGTTGCATCTCAAGACTCTGCATAGTACCAAATGTTTCAGGGAATCCTGACATCAATAATTAACACAGATGGTCAAAGAATTCCCTTCTCTTTTAATGTGGTGACATAAGGGCTAAGGACTATCAGATCATACCCTAAGTCAACTGAACGTTGTCCACACTTCCCCAAACTAATTTCTGTAAGATACATTTCACTGTCACTTCGCACATATACCTAGGCATCCCAAATGCTCTCTTCTCCAAACATGTTCCAGTTGACACTTCTTACACATTTCTCCTTTCCCCTATGTATTACATATCCCACACAAAATAGCCTTGACTTAACCACTCTAACATTATTAACATGACATTTTATGATATTACAATACTTCTTTTGAGAATCTCCCTTAAAGTGCCCCATACAATCTTCCCAGACAGCAACTTGACTTCTTCATCGACCAAGAGCTAAACCCTTATAATGAAATTAATATAACACCAACAAATGCATTTGTAATATTACTTAAATGATTAATGTATGGGATTGGTAATATTAAACCTTACAGTGTGTTTTGTACATAATTCCTCTTCTGACAATCAATGCTGTTAACCAAGAATGCCCCAAAGGGGAGGGGGGGGGGAGGCTGCTGGGCTGCAGCCCAGGGGGAAGGGGCTGCCAGGCTGCAGCTCCCCTGAACACCCCAAAACCAAAATTTGAAAAACACAGATTTTGTAGATATTATGATATCAAAAATTTTAGTTGATTTACCCTCCAGCTGAAATCACCCACTAAAATTGGCTGATGACTAGTACATAAGAATTTTGAAAAATAAATTAATAAAATTAAAAGAAAACAAGAAGGTAGGGCAATGTGATCGTCATGGAACATGTAGTTATGTTCGTAGGCATATAAATTCAGTTGCAGACATTGTCATGTTACACTTACAACATGATTTTTATAACACAATTTTTAAAATCAAACATAAATTGTATATAGCCTCAGGGTCAGCACCCCCCCCCCCCCCACAGAAAAATTCGGGGTGCGTGCCTTATGTTAACATACATACATCTCAAGCATACACAAATATTAATCATGCCCATGCATTGAGCTTAAAAGAAAATCAGAGGTCACATTGGGATACGAGATAATTACATTAACCTTTCAAAGCCTAGCGGTAACTTTACGTACCACCAGGTTTAACATTAAAAAATTCTACGTGGTGCCCACATTGCGTTTATGTGTTTTGTACGGATCTCAGAACAAACAGCAACTTTTGCCTTATAAAACATTAAGAGACTGGTTTTTATAACCGAAGTGGAGAGTGTTTACAGCGCGGTACGCACTGAGTCCTTACATAAAACAGATACGCTTCGTCTTTAGAGGGTTAATTAAAAAGAAAACTTTGAAGTTTAGTAGGAAGAAACAGTACAACTGTTCAAAAGTTCACAAATTATTTACTGTCAGTACCCTGCCAGTAAGAAAATAGGAGAAACTCTCAACAAGTCTATGCTTACTGCCTTGTAGCTCCCCAGTACAGGATAAAAAGAAACTTGCCATTCTGATTCGGTGCACGTTTTCTTGTATTTACATCAGCATCATCCGAATTTTGTTGTGCAGGTTGTGTCTGATTACCATTTCCATCTTTCAACTGTGATTCTGGGCTGGATTTTTGGGCATTTTGTTGTTGCTGTGGAAGTGGTGGAGGTGGTGGTGGAGGTGGCAAAGGTGGTGGCAGCTGCTGTTGAGGTGATGGATGTTGCTGTTGTGATGGAGGAGGTGGAGGTGGTTGGTGTTGTGATTGTGGGAGATGTTGCTGTGGAGGTTGTGACTGTTGTTCTTGTTGTTGTTGTTGTGGCGGTGGTGGGGGTGGCGGTGGCGGTGGTGGTGGGTGGTGATGGTGTGATGGCTGCTGCTGTATGTTTTGTTGCTCCTTTTGTTGGTGCTGCTGATTATGACTTTGCCATGGTCCTTTCAGTCCTCCTGATGGCACTTGCATTTTATTCATGTTCCCAACACCTCTGCCTCTGACACCTGGTGCCCATGGTGGTGGAGGACCAAACCTGTGATCCCTCATAACTGGTCCTCGTGGCCTAAAGTATGGATCATATGGTGGGCAAAACTGGGGAGGTCCACGACTGTACTCAGGAGGAGGAGGTGGAGGTGGCGGCGGAGGTGGGAAGGGTGATTGCCCCATTAAAGGTAGAGGTCCTGGATATGGCCTAATACCTAGAGGAAAACATAAACAACAGTACATTACAAATGCTACTAGATTAGTATCCACTTACAGGCCCATATTTACAAAGCCTATTGTCACATGGCACATGGCCACAGCATGACAACTGACCTGCACTAATTAAGCGCCACACTTAACATCATACTGAGTAATTTATAGGATCAATTTTTGGTTATGATATCTTGGTTCCTCCAAGAAACTTAATTATTAATCCCACTATTCTTACCTGGGCCTCTAGTTGCCATTACTATAATGCAAATTAACTGTAGCTAGCTTTTATCATTAAAAATCCACATTAAAACTAAATAGAATTGTCAGCTTTCAACAGCGTTTATTTTCAGTCAATATTTTGTGACGTCACAGTTTAGGAACCGTGATCATACTGAAGTCAGGAATGAAATGAACCACGTTTTGCAAAAAAAAATTTCTGTAAACTATTGTGTAGGAGATACGCCAAAGTCGTGCTGTTCTCATATTAAAACAGCGTAAAATTCAATACCCAAAGTCAAACATAATGACGAATTTCCAAATCACCAACTAAACTGAACACAGCTACATTTCCTCCGACCACCTAACCATCTCTGCTATCCGTTTAATGGACCACGGACCACATTAGTTGGGAAAGGAACACAGTTAGTTTTAGTGCACATATGTGTAAACTGTGCCATATAGTCTGCGACAGGCATGGTGTAGAGATATTAGATTATCTGTGGTGTTGAGCAGGGATTTGTATAGAGTGCTGGCACTGCAGGTTCAATCGCAGGAGCAAATTTGAAAAGGGCCACGCTGTGGTGAGAAGTGAGGAGTATGTGCACTGAGTGAAGCATTGCTGTGTAAACTAATAATGTAGAATCCTTCGCAAGAAGTGTGTATACGTAAGTGATAAATGTAACTTTTTAAATGTTGTACATGTGTGAATAGTGAGGACGCATGCCTGTTGGATTGAAGAAACTTTACGTAATGGCTCATGAAGAGGCTTTAATTAAACTGCTAGAGCGAAAGGTTGTTGATGGCGAGAAACTGATGGAGACCGTGTCCAAAATTAATAATGTTAATGGAGTACAAAAGCTTCAGAAGAAGGTCAAACAAGAAGTCTGTTTCCTGTTGAAGGTATAATGAAATATGTGACATGTTCAGTATAGTCAGATTAATTTTGTAACGGAACTTCCAGCATGTAGGAGGTATATAGTGTGTATTATACACTTTCATGCACTTTTGTGCATTTGTTGGTTTTAATATCATACCTTATTGTTGGTGTCATTGATTTTAGCAAAATCACTTTTACTCATCCATCAAACTTATTAATAATGCAGTGACCTTTTTACCAGATAAAGTGTGTATTTTCTCTACCACAAAGCAGTATGTTAGCATATATATTCACTAAGATATAAAAAAAATATGGTTTTCCATAAATGATAATTTATTTTAGAACTTGCTGGAATGTAGTTACATGACTGTTCCCTTGAGGTCAGCAATATAGTCATTCTGTTTTTCTTCAGGTAGCAAAATCTAAAGAAGCAAGAAAAGAACACCTGCTCTGTACAAACCTCCATCACTTTCAAGCCTTGGTGTCATGTCTTATTGCAAGCTGCGACCCTCTGGCTGTATTGCAGGGTTTTGCCCTTACAAAACCAGATGGAAGTTCAAGGCGAATTTGTGTAGATATTGTAACAGAGAAGGGACAGCAGTGGATCAAAGTAATTGCAAGGAACCCAAAAGCTTTATCCCAACTTTCAATGGGTAAGCCAATGCAGTAGAAGTAACACAATGTAAAGGGGTGAAGGCCACCATTCATGATTTAATTTTTGTGTTACATGATAGCATAACTTTAATGTGACATGTTCTGGCTTACGTACAAAAAGCCATCATCAGGTGCGATTGAAATACCAAATAAAAGTTATTATGTAAATGACATTAACCCTTTAAAGACGAAGCGTGTCTGTTTTATATAAGGACTCAGTGCGTACCGCGCTGTAAACACTCTCCACTTCAGTTATAAAAACCAGTCTCTTAATGTTTTATAAGGCAAAAGTTGCTGCTTGTTCTGAGATCCGTACAAAACACATAAACGCAATGTGGGCACCACATAGAATTTTTTAATGTTAAACCTGGTGGTATGTAAAGTTACCGCTAGGTTTTAAAAGGTTAAGCCATTGTTCATGTTGATATATCTAGCTGAGATCTCAACTGTACATTTTCCATAAAATAAAATAAGCTAAATTTGTTGAACTTTTTTTTGAGCAGAAATGGCTTCCACATAAAGTAATAAAAAGACTGGTTGAAAATTGTATAGTTAAAAAGCAAAATCAATGTCTAGTACTTCCAAGTGAAACTGAAGATTCTATAATATATTCTTGTTTGGCCTTGAGGGGGACATCCTGTAATTTTATGATAATCTGAGTTATGTCGTGAGTTAGAGGTTCTTCTGGATGTTAAGCCATTTCTTATTTAATTTTATTTAGTTCTGTTTGGGCTGTTGTCATGTAGGCCTCCTTTCACTGATGATGTAAGGGAAGTAGAAGTGAGTAAACAAAAAATGTAGATTTGTGCTGTAGGTGAAGGTACATAGTTCCCAGATGCTTGGTTTGCTATTATGAATGTTTGTTGATCTGGATATTCATTTATTGGAGATACAGTGGCGTTGTTGCAAAGTTAATCACATGGAACACAGAGATTATTCTTTCCTGTGCTTAGTTACATATCCATGCCACTGGAACATTTTTAAATATAGAAGTTACCTTTTCGAGTGTGATCTGTGGTTGGTTATGTACTAATTACTTTTATGATGAGGTTTTATCGAAAATTATGGTTTAATTTGAACCTCCATATTTCTGTTGCTTGGTTACAAGAGTCTAGTTCATGAAAATTTGGTGCGCCACTCAAAAAGTGATGTTATGTGTATAGTAGACAAGGTTTAAAGGATGCACGCTGTCTGTCTGTCTGTCTGTCTGTCTGTTTGTAAAAGGTACAGGATCCCTGTACAGGCCATTAAGGCCCAAGGGGGAGTAGAGGTATACTTCTACCCTTTCATTAGCCTTGGCGTGAGAAAGGGGTGGGATGCCTAGCCCCACGCTCCGGCAGCTTTACCCCTGGGAAAGACCTGGTACCCATTGTACATGAGGCTGGGTGGGCCCCAGGGCCAGTCTGGACGGGTGCCAAATATCTTGCCCCCACTGGGATTTGATCGCTGGATCATCCAGCCGGTAGCCAGTGGCTATACTGACTGAACTAACCTGGCCGCTGTGTCTATTTGTGGCTGTGCTTTATTCTGGTTACTGGTACTTTCTTCATAAGGACCTCTTTGTAAGACAGCCGCTTGTACTGTGGTGCTGTGATGTGGTCCACATTTTATTGTTGCTCAGTGTGTAGTTGTTTCATTGCATTATTGGATAAACTTAATTGTTATTAGTTGTCTGCTGCCTCTCGTAGGTGAGGGGGAATTTGGACAGCGAAGTATTATAGATCATGCAGTAGAATATCTTGAGTGTGCCCACCAGCATCCTCATCTTTTCAAAACTCCGAAGGTAATGTTGATATTTCTGTATCACAATCCCAAGTGGAATATTTTGGGCGTGGAGATATGTAATGCAGTGATGTTACTGAAGATTTTTAGTCTTATGGGACATGATGCTGTGTCACTGCAAGAGCAGTTTGTGATGCTGCAATGATCGTAGTGCCTTCATTTGCAGGGTCACGCAGTCCTGAGCTGCTTGACTCTGTAACATTTTCATGCATGTTCCACAGTTATAAGAAGAATATAGTGTATTTTCAACTGTTGCATTCTGCTGTCAGTGTGACAGTTATTGGAATATCGTATATCTGACCAGACAATAGGTCTAGTACTGAAGGTTTGTTACTGATATTACTTGACCAAGAAACACATTAAGGGACACTGATCTATTTTCAAAGTGGCATTTTGTAACAACTATGAGCCTAACATATTGTTGGGGCATAACATGCATTGTATTTGATCATGGATTCTGTAATTCCACCTTAACCTTTGAATGACCTGCATTTGCCCGTGCAAATGCACGTAGAAAACACACCTAGAAGTAGGTTTTGTATACTGGAGCAACAAGGAAATTTACTGCAGTTGTAAGACATGCTGCATAATCTCTGTTTTGTTTTCAGCGAACTGCCATTTATTTCATAATTTTATCTTTTTCTGTTCAAACGATATTTGTGTTTTTCTTAAACCATGTGCCAAAATTTAAATAACAAAATAGTTGTTTCAAGGTTAATGTATATATCATTTTTTACCTAATCATGTGTATGAATGTTTGGTACATCAACATGTTTTGTATTGAAGTTGTTGATAATGGTCAGGTTGTAAGGAATGGAAGGGGGGGGGGGGGGGTGCTGCAACTTCAAGCACAAGGAGTACAACATGTCCTTGATGGTGTTGCCCACATGGGGACAAATGGTGTTGTGTAAGACAGGTGACACCCCTGTGAGCATGCTGGGACACTTTATCTTGATGGCCATAAGGTGTCAGAGGATTTCACATTAGTACTGTGTGCTGATAATGATGTCCCATCTTGTCCTGTTAGTGTGGCTTCTGCACGTGGAGTGCCACCATTTAATCATGTCACACCATTCCCATTTGCTGTAACATGCCCTCATTCTGTTGTGCAACTTACATTTGACTGCTGCTATATCTTGCATGCAGCTCACAGCTATGTGGTTACCAGCAAACAGCCACATTTGCTAGCAGGGCTCACGTGGATATTATTTGAATGTCCCTTCTAACAGACAATACTCATAGATACAAATTGATTGCTGTGTACTGTTTTATAGGTTGTGTTTCACTTTGCATGTGGTATTGAGAAGGCTTTAGCTGATCGACTTGCCTTGTTGGGTATTATTGTGTCAGGCAGAAGACTTGATATGTGTGATTTGCCGCTTCAAGATCCCCAAAGTGACGATGGTGTTGTGCGAACTTGTGTATCCAACAGCTGTGCAGGGGGCTCAAGGCCTGGTTCTGTCACTGACTGCTATCATGAAGATCGGAGGTTGAATCTTGATGTCACAGCTATGCTGGCATTTGTGTCAGCTTTGACAAATGGAAGGTGCAACTCTGAGTTCAAAGAACCAATACTTAACCAACAGGCAGAGTGGGAAAGGGCAAGACCTGTGAAGCCAGTGTTGGACAGACTGTTTGAAGGTACAACTTGCTAGAATAATGATTGACTGACTGAACTAGCATGGCATTATTTTAGGAAGATTATTATTTGACACTAAATTTATTCTGCAGAGACATACATAGCTATAAGTTTGAAGTAAGAGAGGAACGGTAGGTGGGAACAGCTCTGAAAGAAACAGTAACTTAAGTAATTAAGAGCTGCTTAAATGTGGGGAATGCCTGCTTCCATTCTGTTCAGAATCTTTTGTCTTTCTGTTTGCTGGTAAAATGATATAAAGTTTAAAATGTACAGAGATATTAATTTTTCCTGTTGTTTTATGTGGGTGTGAAACTTGGTCTCTCACGTTGAGGAAGGAACATAGGCTGAGGGTGTTTGAGACTAGGATGCTGAAGAAGATATTTGGGGCTAAGATGGTGAAAGTAACGGGGCAAGAGAGAATTGCACAGTTAGGAGCTTTGTGATTTGTGCTGCTCACCAAGTGTTATTTGGATGATCAAATTTAGAAGATGAGATGAGCAGGACATGTGGCACGTGTGGGAGACAGGAGAGGTGCATAGAGCATTTTGGTGGGGAAACCTGAAGCAAAGAGGCCACTTGGAAGATGGAGGCATAGACGGAGGACTATATTAAAGTGTGTCTTGAAGAAATAGGTTGGGGAGGTGTGAACTGTGTCATCAGGCATGGGATAGGCACAAGTGGTGGACTCCTGTGAATACAGTAATGATGTTTTTTTTAGTTCCACAAAATGTGAGGAAATTACTGTTTGGCTAAACAGTGATTAGAGTGGTTCTGCTTCATTGAGTTGGTTGGTTGGTTTGCAGTTAACAGTGTCATTAAAGACACTTAGAAATGAAGGTAGATCTGTTCCTGTATATAAGACACATGACCCAGGAGTTCTTCATTTTGATACTGGATGTTAAGGTGGTGAAAAAAGGCCCACAGCTTGTCTGGATGTAGTGGTAGAGACAGAATCCTTGCCGCTGCCGGAAATCAAATGCCACTTGCCCATCCCTTAGCCAGTAACTTTACTGACAACTATCCAAGCCTCAACGAATAGCAGTGATTACTTAAAATTTCCCTTGTTGAAAATGTGTCAACTGACTGCAGGCAGGAGGTGGCAGGAGAGGTTTCCTTTCACTTTTTTCAAACACCAAAGTCCTGGAGAGCAGGACAAGTCTTGTCATGGTGTATGTGAGGCAGGTATGTGTTTTGTGTATGTCATGGAGGGATGTGTGAAGGTAGAGGTGTTTAAATCAGATTAGTTTTAATATATACACAGCGTAGGTAAATAGCATCACATTCTAGCGCTGATACAGTGTAGATGCTTGTCTGTGACATACCTCGTACTGTGTTAAAGTTTCTGTCTGCTGGTCAAGCAAGTGCTGACTTGTATGAAACAAGAAGGTGTACCGCCATGTTCAGAAAATTCTACCGTTGGACCATGTCCAGAGCCAGTTGAATCCAGCCAACACCATGTTTATATAAAATCCTACCTTCTTTGGCTTTGCGGTTTTTGAGCTATAAATTGTACTCCAGTTCTCATTTTCTGCGGCATGATGTGAAGGAAGGAAATTAGAAAGGCACACAGAATTCTAATATTGAAACACTTGTGACAGATATTATGATGCTTTTAAAATATGTAGTTTTGAACATTAGTATTCATTGTTTACATAAATAATAGTGTAGATGTAATTTCAATAGATGAGTTGCACTTCTGGTTGAAAACTGTTCTTAATGTCTCTATGTTGATATGACAGGAAAGTCACTGTTTTGCTGTGCATCAGCAATGAAAGATTTTAAGTCCATTGTGTCAACACTTGGCGGTCCAGGGGAAGTGTGTAGAGCAAATGAGTTGCTGGTCCGTGTCACGGTAGTTCCCAATATGGTGTCTCCTCGCACTGAACGTCGACTCAAGTTAGGTGGCAAAATCAAACAGAGGTCCTTGGCAGTTTTTAACACTGGTGATGCTCTCAGGGCTGTTACTGTGTCAGCGAACGAGGGTTTTGTTCGAGCTGCTAAATGCCAGGTAATTAGGGTTTTATGCCACTACATAGTTCATGGAATAGATGCAAACTGTTGCATTATCTTTATAAAGCATGTGCATATCAAAAGCAATGCGTTTGTGTTGTGTCACTCATTCTTCATTCCACGTGTCTTGTTACAAGCAAAACTTTCTTGAAGAGATTGTGTTTATATTTTGTACTGAGGACTCCATGAAATAGGAGTTGGAAACTCTGAACTAATTTAACCAAACAAATCTATTACTTTACTTTAAAACTGTCCTAATGTCTTTCTTTTTGTGAGGTTTGGAGTTCTTACAGCAGTATTGCTGAACGTACATTTCTTTTGGGATATGACGGTGTGTTGAGCGAGCCCTTCAGGCATTTTGAAGGGTAGTAGTGCTTTCCTTTCACTCAAGAACACTGCATCACATCCCAGAGGACTTGGAATTTGGTTTTTCTTTTCAATTTCCTACCAGTGGTAAACCTGAATTGGCAGACTTATGAATATGTGAGATGGTAACAACCTTAGCACTGGGGCACTGAAATAATGTATGATACTTGATTTTCAAAACATGTGAAATATTCATAACGGCAGTTTCTTGTGGGATAGAGAACAATGTAATTATGGCTGCTCGAATTCTTCATTAGTTTGATGGTGACAAATGATGGACCATTGAAGCTAGGTGTATGAAATTTTGTCTAGGGCCAGAGCTTAAACATGTATACAAATTTGTCAGCAATTAAAAACATGGTAATGTCATTGGCTTTGAATTTATATCCAATTTTAAGATGGACAGAATCTCTGCTGCAATAATTTGCCTTCCCCCCTGAAGGATTACAACGTCTGTTACTTTGCTGCTGGTGTTGGTGCAAGTAACATATTTGCAGCTGCAAACACAAATTTTTTGTCTGAACTGGAATTCAGGTGGATTACCGTCTGCATATGAATTCAGCATGCCAACCCATGACATAACCTTTATCTTGCTGTTGGATTATACATTTATCCTACTTAGGTATGGCATTTAACACAACATCTGGAATTTGTGACGTAGGAAAACAGGCTTGAGTCCTTTCTGAACCTTTTATTGTACGTAAGGTTGGTTGCTGCTTGTCTGTAATAGTGACTGCAAATGTTCTTGCTAAGTGTCTGTTTCGGTTTTTACTTACCAGGGTGTGGAGTTTGCTGTATTTATTCATGAATCCCGTGCCCTTACTGAAGGAAAGGAACATGGTGCTAAAGCTGAGATATGTGATTCCAAAGTTGAGCAGCTTGATGCAAAAGTTGATAGTAGTTGATATGGTTGTACCAAGGTACGGAATCAATGTTTGTATGCTGTATCATTGTGCTATAAAGCCACATTTCAGTACAGGATGTGAAATGTACACTTTATTTGTTGCAGTATAACACAAGGCTGTGAATGTATGGTTGTCAGTCTGTAGTGGATGCCACAGATCTTATTATTGCAACTTCCTAATTTAGTAATGTTATTCAGTATAACAATACTATGTTCCCTTATAATTTATACATGTTGCTCAGGTTTTTTGGTTAAAAAATAGGGTTGGGTGATTTTTTTCTGTTGTAGGTTCCATTTTACAAATTATATTTAAAAGGAAAGATATTGCTGGTACAGCCAAACGCAGTAGCATGCTACAATTGAAATTAAATTAGATTTAAGTTAGAATCAAAGAAACCCTATTCTGTAATTTTGGTTGATGTCTGGCAAGCATATTTACTCTTCTCCAATTGATACGTGAACTGGAAATATGTACATTGTACAAAAGGAAATAAAATATTTTTAGTGTAAAATATGAATGTACAAATTATGAGATACAACATGGTGTTAGACCATTGATTGATTTTTGCTGTTTGCTAATATTTGACCTGGCAAAACTTTCAGCAGCGAGTTTTTCACATAATATGGAATTGAGAAAATTAATATTTTCATCATCAAATAAACGAATGCTTTGATTTATTGTAATGAAATACTTTGTTTTGGAGATGTAAGATGCTGGTTACAAAACAGTATTTTTGTTGTGGCATTGGTATGCCTAAGTTTTGACATGATTACATTTTTGTATGAGAAGATACTTAGGTGTTGTTTAATAAGTCCATATTTACTTATTCTCGTGTTGTTGTTCCCAGAGGCTAACATATTCTGAAAAAAGAATGCAAATGTGTAATTAATAAAGTAAAGATGTATTATAGCCTGAAATTCCGGACATTTTATTTGTAACCGTAATTACATCTCTAGGTCCTATTAGTTTATAGCAAGTGGCTTCATTTTTGGCCGGTGGAAAAATTAGCGGAACAGGTGGACGGGCTGACTGTGTGCAGTGAAATAGTGAAGGGTGGATCTTTATTTGCTTGAACCTTCAGTGTGAAAAGGTCGACTGAACAGAGTGGGGGTACTGTCAGCGGCATAACAAGTTGCTTGAACCTTCAGTGTGACAAGGTCGACTGTACAGAGTGGGGGTACCATCAGCGGCATGACAAGTAGACTAGTGTCAAGTGAGTGGAGTGAATTTGGTCACTTCAAACATGCCACTGATGTTTTCAAAATCGGACTTTTTGACAAAAACAGGGCAAACACAGGAAGTAGTTCTGAATGTGTACAATTTTATGACAAAGGAAGTGCAGGAAGGTATCTTATTTTGAATGTATAATTTATTTGTAACTGTGAATAAACATGGAAAACTGTGAGCACCTTTCTTCCTTTCCCAGTCCATTGCAGAATTCTTGCTTGATAGTGAGTCTTTGCTAAGTACTTGAACTGGGAACAGAAGCATCTATAATTGAGTTCTAAGTTCTTCTAAATGCTGGATATTGTGTCAGTGATTGCCAGAGCAATGTGGTATTGGCACAACATTAATATTAATTGACAAAGAGCATCTTAACGAATACAGTCAAAGTCTGTTATAACATCTTGAAGGGGACTGAATATTTTGTATTGTTATAACCGAGTAGTGTAACATTATGGTTAACAGTAAGAAATTAATTGGTACCACCGAATATCTGATGCTGTAGGCTTGGTGTCGTATAAACCAATGTCATTATGACTGCGTTTGGGAATCCCTGCATTAGAACATGAGGACACTTCAACATTTGTGATTTAAGTTATTGTGTCTCCAGTCACAATTCTAAAACTGTTACTTTTCTTACAAACTACATTTTGCTATGGGTCTGTTCACTGTTCTTGGGTTGTAACACCATTAATGCTAGAGAACTTGGTGTTTTAGTTCTGTCCTAACCAGCAAGAATGACTGTGGTTTTGTATGTTTCCTTACTGGATTGAAAAGCTGCTTTAACCTATAGAGACATGGCAGCACACATCTCTTTCGTGAATCATCTCAGATGACAAATTCAGGCTCTAAGCGCTATGATGTAATGAATAGCATTAAAATAGCTAACATGTGCGTTAGGAAGCTTACTAGTAAGACACTTATTCGTATAAGTAACTTACCTTGTATCTGTGTTTTACTGTCAGGGTTCCGTGACTCTGCCTCTTTAAGGCAATCCCGAGCTTTACCTTCTTCTCCCATTTCATGATAAGCTCGAGCTTTGTACAGCCAAGCTTTTAGACTGTTTTCATTCACTTTATGTGCCCACTCACAGTCGGAAATAACACGAGAGTAGAGATGTAAGTTGAGGCATGTCAAAGCCCGATTTGTGTAAAGTAAGCAGGAGTCCTTGACTTGTTCGATAGCCTGAATTCAGACAATGAGAATTATTAAGGAAATGAATAGTGAAAGTGCTGTAATAAGACTTTACACTGGGGAGGCTTGCATTGCTTCCCTCCTTGATTATATAATACATAGTGGCCACAATGCAGGTTGTGCAACGTGCCCATGAAAAATAATGTTCTGGTAGTTTACATGTACATGAGGCTGACCCATCGACGGTCTTTTAAAAGATTTTTAAGGATAGGAGTCTCATAACTAACTGAAACTAGACTGTTGTACCAAGATGAACAGAAATAAGAAGCCATCAAATAAGGAAAATCTATTTTATTGTTTAATGTGTTCCATGTCCGTGCACTATATTATGCAAAAAACATTAATCACCAACAAATGCACAAACACTTTTTTCTTCAACTGTAACACACTCCTACATGTTTCGACCCTGCTGGGTCATCTTCAAGGACAACCTTCTGCCGTCGTTACACTAACGTTGCACCATACAGTTGAGTGAGAATGTGCTGTTGACCGTGCACTGCGCGGTCAACAGCACATTCTCACTCAACTGTATGGTGCAACGTTAGTGTAACGACGGCAGAAGGTTGTCCTTGAAGATGACCCAGCAGGGTCGAAACATGTAGGAGTGTGTTACAGTTGAAGAAAAAAGTGTTTGTGCATTTGTTGGTGATTAATGTTTTTGTATAGTTTATTGTCCTTGTGGTACTAAGTATTTTATTATATTAATGTGTGGCGCTTGCCTAAGTTGCTGCATAAAGTGCAGCTCAAGAAACTTGTCTAGCTGGCCACCTCTGGCATAGTTTTTCAAAATTTACCTTGTTGTAGAGGTCCAGTGCCTTCTCATAATCTTTAGTCCTGAAGGCTTCATTGGCTTTTTTCTTGTAGCCTTCAGCAATTGCCTTTCTTTCTCTTTTGTTGGCTGCCCTTGCTTCTGCATCTTTCTCTACATAAGCCATGAATGCTTCTGCGAAGTATGTGAGGTATTTGCACATTGTGAAGTGTATAATTCATTCTTCTGATAAGGAAGACACACACACACACACGCAAACATATGGTGTTCTTTTTATCGTGTCCCAGAGCATGACAGCTTTATTGCAGAGAAAGCCTGCATCTACCAGGACACCCTGTGACAGCTGCTCAGGGACATGATAAAAGGGATACTCTATATAATGTATTTGTAAATATGGTGTATCATATATGTGTATATTTTAAAGTTTCTCATTTGTGCTTGCCACATGTAACGGTTTTCTGTTATGCAGCATGGCGACCGTTTTTGTGTCAAACTGGGACACTACCTTTCTTACATGGGAACAAAGATCAATCACAATCCAACAACATGATCGAGTTTCATGTCAGTCCATTCTTCGTCTTTATACACATACTATACATATTGCTGTTGCATCCCACATAATTAATATAAACAAAAAGGAGTTACGTGAAGTACCAAATTGTTGGTCTGATAGATGATAATCCCTTGCAGTTTTCAAGTCGGTAATGTGTTTTCATCTCTGTAACTAACCAGACTCAAAATAACACTGAACCATAAAGTCTTCTTCTCTTTCACAAAGGCTTTATTGTAAGACAGACTATTGCACAGTACTGAGTATATACAGATTGTGCTTTTGTGGACTCTTTCAATTAATATTTCCCTTAACCTTTTAAAGCCTAGCGGTAACTTTACATACCACCAGGTTTAACATTAAGAAATTCTACATGGTGTCCACATTGCGTTTATGTGCTTTGTACGACTCTCAGAACAAACAGCAACTTTTGCCTTATAAAACATTAAGAGATTGGTTTTTATAACCGAAGTGGAGAGTGTTTACAGCGCGGTACGCACTGAGTCCTTACATAAAACAGATACGCTTCGTCTTTAACCTTTTAAAACCTAGCGGTAACTTTACGTATCATGTGGTTTAAATTTCAAAAATTCTACATGGTGCCCACATTGCGTTTATGTGTTTTGTACGGATCTCAGAACAAACAGCAACTTTTGCCTTATAAAACATTAAGAGATTGGTTTTTATAACCGAAGTGGAGAGTGTTTACAGCACGGTACACACTGACTCCGTATATAAAACAGATACGCTTCATCTTTAAAGGGTTAACCTGTCTGCAACTGACACAGACTGAACAAGCTTTAGTTAAATCAGAGTAATTCTACTTCAGTGTTTTAACCTCCATCAGTAGCCTAGGACGTCTTACCAGGTGATGTTGTATCATTGTGCATTGGATTACTTTCAAAGGCTTTCTTATTTATAATGGTTTTATTTGTCACAACTCTAAGCCCATCAGCATTAAATGTAGACTTTTCTTTGTTCTGAAGAAACAGGTCAGCTTTCTGTGTAGCCTTTGCAACTACAGCAGGATCTTTTGACTGCATGCCATTCAAGATTGAACCTAAAGACAAAATATATATGCACATTATGTCATTGTCTGTCTTACTGGAATTCCAGCTTTGGAGAAATGTGATTTCATGACGGTGCAATAGCTGTTTATTGAGGTAGATTCTATACTATTATTATATGAGAAGCTAGACAATATATGCGATGGAATGGCTGAAACTGTGTCGCACCATCGTTCAAGTGCTGGTGACGATTGGACAGCACCATCGTGCTGCGGCAACCCAGTACAATACACAGCATATAACAGGGCTTGTATCGTATAGAGTGCGTTACTGAGCTTGTGCTATAATTGTAAGCAGGGGTAGCATACCTAAAGTTTTCCAAGCTTGACCATATTCCAACAGAATAATTTAAACTAGAGTCAGTGTTGTTTACTTACTAACTTCTTCAACTTTCTGCCGAAAATTATCATACTCCTCATCCATTTCAGGTAACAGTCTAATGTTACAGTTGTTTCTGCATATATAGGCTTGTTTATTCTGAGTTACTGTAACCATGGCAACAGGTACTTTGAATAGAAATTTATCTGCATAAGGGAGTTATTGATTGAATGTAGTGTAGATGATGTGACAATTTGGACATATTCTGACCATGTTGCATTGTGTGTGTGTATTAATGCAAGAAAGAGCAGATGGTCAACACTACAGTGTGTTTAACCTTTTAAAGCCTAGCGGTAACTTTGCGTACTATCCAGTCTAACATTCAAAAATTCTGCATGGTGCTTACATTGCGTTTATGTGTTTTGTACGGATCTCAGAACAAACAGCAACTTTTGCCTTATACGTCACTGAGTGAATGATTTTCATAACCGAGGTGGAGAGTGTTTACAGCGCGGTACGCACTGAGTCCTTATGTAAAACAGACGTGCTTCGTATTTAAAGGGTTAATAAAACTAAGGCATACTTCCAGATATCTGTTGGATCATTTCAGCAATGTGCATCATTATCGCGTACTAATTAAGCTTTGTAAGATGGATTTAAATGCCAGTTGTATCTCTTGATGGCCTGAGTTTTTCTGGCTTAGCATGTACATTTAAATTGTTACCAAGTAAGAACACAGAGACCAGCATATGGCATGCTAGTGCATTCACCAGTACATTTTAGAGAGCAGCATATGTTCATGTCGGATGATAAAGGTTAATGCTTCATAATAGAACTAGTCATTTTGAATGTGCTACTGATATTTTTACAGAACACGCTTAGTCTGTACTCACCAATCCATGATCAAGTCTCGCTCTGCCTCTGTCACTGTCAGTCTTCATTTAGCCACTTATACGAAATTTTTTGCAAAACATTCATTTCACAGGAGAAATCCTTTAAAAACTGGAGCATCACTACAAAAAGCTATTATTCAGACATTCGTATGTGCATGAATAAACATGCCATGTGAAAGGTAAAATTTTAAAGTATCGTATATTCTAGGATTAGGATATAGAAATAAACAACAAATAACATTTTAGAAGTATTTAATTTTGAGAGTAAATTCTAAAATACATATAAAAATACATGATAAATGTAAGCTCCCAAATGTGTATTTCAGCAATAATGCACATTTAAACACAGAAAGTTTATCTTAATTTCATAATTGAGCTTTCCTTATAACATAAATGGAAGTCCAAACATATATGATACGCAATGAACATACTGTAAACCTAAACATAAGTCAGATCCTTTTGCAATAATGCAGTATAGACTCTCAGTTGTGCGGTTTTATGGCTATCAAGAGACAAAATAAATGGAAGGATTTATTTCGTCATGATTGATTGTTAATTCTTCACATTACAGAAACTTGTTCATAAACAAGTGATATTAGAACCTGCAGAATGAATGCCTTGACCATAAATATCTATAATCTGACTTTCTCGAGAACAAATTCTGTCTTCTTTTCTTAGTCTTAATCTTTCCCTCTGAATCTACTTGTGGTACACATTGTGAGCTTGAGTTAATTATACTAATGGGCAATACACTGGAGAATGGTACAAGTTGCAAGAGTCCTTCTGTATTATTTTCTTAATGTCACACTTCTTTCAATTCTCATATTGTTCTAATACCGTCTTTAGAAAATCTGTTTTCAAGTCCTTCTAATTTATGTTATATTCGCATTTCAAATTGTGCTGTGACTAATATTGTTCTAAACTACTTAAAATGTTTTTGTTGTGTTTTAAAATGTAGTTGGCAAACATTTCAATAGCATGGTTAGTGAGAGTAGTTTCTTATGTCCATATAGATGTCTTTTGTGAGAAAAAATGTATGTTACCATTACTGTGAAAATCCATTGTTTGTAATATTCTTACTGTGAAGTTGTGAGCTGGTGGTTCGTATTTAAATTTAACATTTCTACAACTTTCTGAAATTACAAATTACCATTACTAGAGACAATATGTGATAATGGGACATGAACACATGGGCAGCCAGAAGAGCATATATTAGTATGGAGTTTCTGGTGTTTAGTGCATGAAAATATTAGCCAAAGCCTGGGGAATTGTTAGAACCCTGATAAGAGTAGACACTGAGATCACTTAAGTGGTGAGTGCACTAAATGATAACAGAACTGGATATGAAGACTGATTTTGACCAAAGATGTGTGCCAAAATGGTACCAAAATATCTCAGCAGTGAGAAAAACATCAGCAAGGTTTTTTAAAGAAATTAACCCTTTAAAGACTAAGAATAACATGAACTATATTTCAACATTCAACTCATTCCACGTAGTGAACATTTTCCATCTCAGTTATGAAAACAAGTCAGTAAGTGCTGTACAGGAAACAATCACTGTTTGTTGTGACATAAATATGACACTAATAAATACAATCTGGGGGCAGAATGTGGAATTTTCAGTGTTTAACCTGGTGGTGCATAAAGTAACCACTGAGCTTTAAAAGGTTAAACTGTGAAGAAAATACAAACTGGTGCCAAGACTTGGTCTTCCAGTATGGCCCAGAAACAAGCAAAGTGTCCAACATCTCCAAATAAAGTGATGAATGAAATTTGAAAGGCCAAAATCCTCCTGATATGCTTTGTGGGATGTCAAAGGGATTATCCATGACATATTTGGTCCTTAAGAACAAGCAACGGACCAAGCATTCTACTTATAAGTTCTGGAATGTTTGTGACAGTACATTCAGCAGAGAGATCAAATCTTTGGCAAGAGAAGTGAATTTCACACCATGACACTGCGTATTCCCACACAGGAATTTTTGTCCAGAAAACAGATACTAGTCTTACAGTACCTACTTTTATCTGATATGAATCACTTACAAATATTCAGTGCTATAGGATGACAGTTCTTTAATCGACCAGTGAGTTTTAGAAAATTGTTTCCTAAGCATCTTCAGGCATAGCACATATGCTGGAATGAACACTTAAAGTCCGGCAATGAATACACTGAAGACAAGGACAGTGTGTGTGTGGTGTTGCATGTATTTTACAGAGTCAATCCAGTTTCTTGTTAGATCGATCTCACTCGAATTCAGTGCACGTAAGTACCAAGGCCTTGTTTTACACTCTAGTTGTATTCCTGAAAAAGTGGGCATAAATCAAAACAGCATAACTAATCTCATTAAAAAAAAGTCAAATAAATGGAAGTAAGACCAGCCAAAGGGCATTAAAGCGAAAATGAAAGGACATCAAGTAAGAAGCGGTGTGAATTGGCAAGGGACATTAAAACAAAAAGGTGTAAAACAAAGCCTTGGTGTACACGTTAAAGTGTCCTGTTTTGGGCCTTATAACTTCATTTAGACAATTCAACACACATATGCACTAAAGGGCTCTTTGTTAGGTGAAGTAGATACAGCACTCTGGATTTTATTCCTCTGTGAAAGATGTTAAACGAAACCTGTTTTTGTACCCTATATCTTAAGATTGAAGCTGGGGAAAGACAAATTATGTAATCAGGCACACAAGAGAATTCACTGTTAAAGTTGATTAACCTCCTTACTGAGTGAAAAGAACTGTTTCAATGAGATGACTTCATGAATAATAAGAACAGGTACCAGCATGTAACACAAGGTATAAAATCTACAAAAATATCACATTTCTTCTTTCTTATAAAGAATACATATCATACAAAACAAATATTTATAGCATAATATTCCTGTTAATAAAGTATACGTAAGAAAGACACAAAGAATTAGTCATGAAATTGCATAATTGAGTGTATCTCCCTAAGTTGTAAATGTAATTAATTACTCCTAATATTATCACATAACGATTTGTTGTATCATAGTACAGGAACATTATTTTATTAGGCAACTGTTGCGAGTCTCATCATGTCCACTCAATTAACTGACAGTTCAGTATGCAACAAATGGGTTTACTAGATGTGATGCACATTTGCAAGCTGAAGGAAAACCACTTTCTTTAAATAGAGTGGGTAAAAACCTAATATTAACTACAACACATTCAACTCAAATGTATGGGACTCACAGTGAATTTGAATAATAGTGAGTGCTGCACTGCCTGCTATTGTACAAAATGGCCTGGTGAGTAAAGAGTTGTCAGATAAAATAATGCCCCTGTATATATGAAGGAGTAGTATGAGTATATTTCATTCTATAATATAGGAATTCATACACATGACGGAGAATCTGGTCACCTTAACAAAGACTGTGCCAAGTTCCAGTTCATTTGCTGTGTGCAGAGTGTGAAAGTCAACGGAAGTTTCTAATTCATAAAATATCATATTCATACTGTGATATCACAAGGCACAACACATGTGGACATCTCAGTACTGTAACTTTTGGCTGTATAGTTGCTAAGAAAATTTGCTTAGTCCCTTAAATAAATTATTCTCAAACATAAGGTTGTGACCAAAGTTTGGGTGGGAAGAGCTTTCTAATGCATTGCGATCTCCGAGAATCATCAAACTTTCATCCTTCTGCAGTCAACAATTTCCCTTTATGCAGGAAAGAACTGTAACTGGAAGAAGTTCATCAACTGTGCGTAATTTTGTCATAAATGTCATTTTCAATATCATGCCATCAATCTGTGGCAGTTTGTCAGGTTGCTGACAAGCTACTGGTACACTCTGGGTCACAAGGCCAATGTGATGTGTGATTTTGGGTCACACACAAAAAAGTTCAAGAACGACTCGTTAAATGTAAATGTTCTTATTTTGTGGACTTCCATTTGTTTTTACTTATTGAAGTGTCAGCCTCCTATTCAATGGGTACAGAAGGGAGGCTGTTTCTCTGGGATGAGGCTGACCACTCACCTGGATGTAGTACTGAGGTTAA
Source organism: Coptotermes formosanus (assembly GCA_013340265.1). NCBI lineage: Eukaryota > Metazoa > Arthropoda > Insecta > Blattodea > Rhinotermitidae > Coptotermes > Coptotermes formosanus. Next base: position 98,927 of record BLKM01002270.1, read on the forward strand.
GAGTAAGTGGAGCTATACCTCTACTCCCCATATATGCCTTCGTGGCATGTTTAGGAACAACATTACTTTTTTCACCTTATTCAAAAAAGTATATATGAATTGCTGTTGTCATGGCTAACATGTAATCTAACGATATAAAAGGAATGTAAATTAATTAGTCTGATAATGGGATAAAGTGTAACTGAATGGGAAGGCAGAGAATTAACCCTTTCATGCTGTTTTAATCTTAAAAAACTCCTGGACGAAATTTTCAACGTTACATGATTTCTGTTGTCAAACAGCCACAGTTTGTTAGCTTGAACAGTAAGACACACTTCTTACATTAAATTTTGGAACATGAAACAAATCCTTGTACTTCTAAATCTTGTACATAGCATGAAAGACAGGAAGTGAGAGGTACATGCACAAACAAAGACATTTTGTTGACAGAATGTCCTCCTTTGTTGGTAGTTTACTTTTGTCTCTCTCTCTCTCTCCCCCCCTCTGTCTGGGCAAATATCTGTATATTTATTTTACAACATGCACACTTTACCTTCTGACAGACACTTAAACAATCATTTGTTAGCAGATCTGTTACGAGCTTCCATTTCGTCGCTATTTGTGTCCATTCTTCCGGTGAGTGTACATATGATACTTGGTGTCGAAAGAGGCCCCACAGGTGCAAACAAAAGGTTCTGCACCTGCCTTATGCATGATGGTAACGTGTGTCCGTAACGTTGCTGCATCTCGATAAATCCTGTGACACTGAGGACAAGGTCGTGGTTCATGAAATGCTAGTTTACGCTTAGGCCCACTTCCACTTCTTTGCTCTGTAAAGACAAATATGTACAGGTGGTTGAATAAAGTCTGTCCACCACATTCTTTTTAGTCAAAGAAAATTAAGCTGTAAGGATCACAGAACTCATGGTAAAGCACTTAAACACTATTGTATGAAATATCTAGGTAGAGGCTGAATGACGTGGTCAGTGTATGTAAGCAATGGTTTGAAAGTGACTAGTTTTGTTAGGGAAATAGGGTTGTGAGGATATGACCTGGGTAATCCTCACTCAGGATTTAGAGCTGAAGCTTAAGGTTCTATTACAACAGACTTAGTATGGAATCATTGTTGCACCTATACTACTAGCTCCTCATACATTTTTATTGACCAGTGACTATACAGCTATGACGACATAATGTCAGTCCATTCTAATTCTCTACTGATACCGCCAACATTACAGCTGTGCAAACTGTATACTGGCAGCAGTATAGACAACATTCATTGCAAGATCCTGAAATGTTGGCATATGTTGATAAACATTTGAAGAATATACACCCTTGCTGAAGTTCTGCACACATGTCTACACAGGCACATTCATTTATTTGGAAGGTAACACAGTGGGAAATATGTTAAATCTACATTTAAATTCCTACTTGATGACATTAATGTATTATAATAAGTGGATAAATGAACCTGTAATGCTGACAGCTTAGAAAAATAACAGTGAAACCCTGTTAAGAAAATTTTGAAAATTCCAAGAAAATCCTACTTCTTAAGCGGGAAATTTCTTAAAAGGGTAGGACCTGTAATGTTAATCAAATGGGAGAATTTTGGTGCTTTTTTATCCTGACTTCTTAGGCGGGAAATTTTCTTAAGCGAGTTTCACTGTAACAGATTTGAAACACTTTAGTGAGAAAATGCAGATATGTTGAAGTACAAAAGATATCAAGAGTCTTAACTACAAAATGTAACAAAAGGGATGTATTATTAAATTATCTAGTTATTTATACATTTGGCTGATCTTTTGATTCACATGGAAGCATCTAAGGGGAATGGAGGTACAGCACTACACATTCTTAAATTTAGAACCAGATGGTGAGTGGTTGGCTTCACACTCCAGCCTCTTCAGCCATCAGTAAAGTACACCTATTGAACAAGAGGCTCGGTGGGCCTCTGGAAATTGTAGCAAAGGGAAAGTCCCTGCTTTTGCAGGGAATTAAATCCTGGTCTTCAATCACAGAAGCTGTTATTTTTGCTAATTGTGTTTGCAGATGCTGTGGCTTTACTGGTGCAGTGGAAGTATTGGGTTTCGAAGTAATATATGTAAGTGAATTTTTCATGTTACTGAATGTTACTTTTGGGTTGGACTGGTAGATTACTTAGGCTAACTTCTGCATGTTATGTTAGATTTATTAAAGAACTAATGGTATTCACACTTGTATGGTTATTACCACACAGCTGTTAATTAATGCAACATAGGTCACTTTCAGCCACAAATTTACCTTGATAGGCTCAACTGCACCTAAATTATGTTTTTAAATCTAGTTCATATCTCCAAGAAAATATAATTTCACCCTGTTACCAAAGTCATTAAACTTTGTTTAGTCCTAAGAGTCAGTTCCTCTGACACAACTTTGCAGTTGATGTACTAAGTTACTGACCAATAAACATGGTTCACATGGAAACCAAAACCATAAAAGATTAACACATCATCCTTAACAAATTCGCACCCAAAAAATAAATTAAACCGCTGCATATTTCAGTACAGTATTATGTTATATGCTACAGTGCTGTTAAACATACAAACACAAATGAGAAGTCAGTGATGCTTAAATGATTCTTTAACGATTTGACAATTTTATAATTTTTATGTACACAGATAATGCATGATACTGAACCATGGTGTTGTGTGATTTAGACATGATAATGAGGAGGAGCAGTTAAGCATGAAAACAGATCTGTCAGTAGAATACACTGATTGGAATATCAAAGGTTCTTGAAAGTTTTTATTATAGTGACAAGACTGTGGTTCTGTTAGTTAATGACAGTGTAGTAGTATCTTCTGTGGACACTGTACATTGTCAGTATAGGACAGGAAGTTTTGGAGACTGGATGTGTGTCTGTCTTAAGAGAAAAGGCAAGAATATGTACTGTGTGTAACCCACTAACCTTTATCCTCCTGGGTTTGGTATTTAAATTTTAGTGCATGGTTCATTAAAAACATATTATGTGAACCGAGAAAGATATAATGATAAAATAAATGGCATTTTATGCAAAATAAAACAGAGATTATGCAGCACGTCTTAATAATGCAGTACATTTCCTTGTTGCCGAAATATATAAAATGAGTTTCTAGGGGTGTTTTCTTATGTGCATTCATGTATGCAAATGCAGGTGTTTAAAACATTAAGTTACTCCTTAGGTCTTTATTATAGTGACCATTGGGTAAAGCCGGTACTTGTTCCATGCAGTTCACTGAGTGGAACTGGCCTTTATAAGAGTATTATAAGGTCAGCTTATCTGAAGGACCATATTTTCTTCTACATGAAGAGAGAAGTAGTCAACCTATAATGCACCTTGCATATTTTGTATTTAGGTGTATAGATGGTACTGAAAATGGCATAAATTGACAGACAAAATTAAGATGTGATAATGTGGCTTAAACTGCAAATAAATTCAGACTGAAAATAACAACAGTGAAGAAGATGGATCATATCTCTTCAATAACAACCTACTTGCTTGTCCGCACTACTGGCTAACTGGTCACAACTTTGCATTTCGACTTTCACTAATTTCACCAAATGCTGTGGCCAAGCAGTCAGCATGTTTGTTTCGTGCTAGGGAGGCCCTGGTTTCAAAATCTCAGCCAGGGGATCAGCTATCCTGAGATTTGTGATGCGTTTCGTAAACTGAGCAGACAGTACATATGACCGACTTATACTTGTGAGGTATCCAACGTGAATCTTTCCAGTTTCTATGCAGATATCATGCTTCCCAGTCCCTCCAAGTGAATGTCAGGATAAGATCTTAAAATAAGCCATGACTGCTTCCTTCCAAGTTCACCAAACATAATCACCCTCGTCAGTTCATTCAAAGTTAAGCAGTCCTTGCAGTTTTACAGTGCTGTGAACTTATATTAAAAAAATAATTGGTTACAGGTGTATTTCTCAAAATCAGTCATGCACAACATATAAGACAGGATAAAACAGGTAACATATTTCAGCTGATTAGGCCATCATCAGGCCCTTATTAAGAACATTAAAAGGACACCTGACACTGCAATAGGCGCGAGATCTCCACCTTCACTGATAGTACACTGTAAATGTAGCCATGAATTAAAAAAAAATTAATATAAGATGCCTGTTTTATCCTACCATATATGTTGTGTGTGATTTTTGAAAAATATATGTGTAACCGAAAACACAGTGGGGATGTGGCATCTCAAAATAATTTGTTATTTTCATAATGTTATTTCATTCTGCATATTTCTACTCTGTTAACTTGATGTTGTTTAATATATGATGAAGGATTTTCAATAGGCTCTGCATGATTTCATTTTTTGATGTAAACTGAACTGTTGAGTGAACCTGAGAAAATTGGAATCATTCCCAGTCAGCACTTGTTTGTTGTTATTTTCACTTTTAACCCGTTCACTGATTTTGATGAACATTGCTCTCAGGTATTATCTTTGGCTCCAAGTGACTGAATCAAAAAGCACTCATCATATTAGTAAGAGGCAAAATCTGTGTCCAAAATAGAACCAAATGTCACCAAAAGGTATTAGGCAATTACAGAATAATTTATTAAAAAAGATAGTAGTTTGGGCCATTTTTTCATGCATCTAATAATAAGTGAATGGACCAAACATGTCTACTTTCTAAGGCAATATATTTTATACTTTTTGCTAACTATTAAAGCACAAATAATACAATATGGGATATTATAATGTCACACTTCCTTATATTTATTTCACATATAAGATGTACAAAAATGTAAGTATATCAGAATATTCATATGCTAGTCACTATTTAAAAGTAATACTGCTTGTAACACATGGTACTTACTTGCAATACTCATCTACTTTAACATACAGTATAATCTCCATACAAGGAATCCAAAATCACTGACATTCAGGTTTAAGCCAGGTGTGTCCCAGTTTTGTGCCACAAATGACAGAGCCTCAGGACATCAGAAACTTGACCACTAAGTCTGTCTGAATGTATGACATTTGTTCACTGAATGTTATCTTATGATGTTAAAACAACTTACATTCAAAACACTATCATCATTAATTAATTCTGGAAGTAAACCTGATAGATGCATAGACTTCTTATGAAAGTATTTCTGAACATTTGTTCACACCACAAGCCAATGTTTCCCAACCCTTATTCCATGGAGGAAACCCTAAAATAATTTTTCATATATCAAAGAACCTCTACCTATGAAAATGTTTACAGGTCAGAAAAAGCTGATGGTGGGGAGCCTCTGTCACCACTGATGAGTGGCTCTGTAACAATACAAAACGAACACAGACACAATACAACTAAATGTAACCCTAAATACACACATTGACCAAAACACAACAAAGAGGCAGTTGGTAATGCACACAGATTACTCCAATATCGACAACTGCTGGTCAAAAATTTCCGTGATATTTTGTGGGGCATTTGGAATTTTGTGTGGTACTTCAAGCTTTCTTGCGGAATCCCTAACAATGTTCTGTGAGCGTGTGGGTGGGAAACAATGCTACAAGCTTTGGTGGAAGCACTTTGACACGTATATTCACAACATCTTCTCAAGCTGAATCTGATGTCCCAGATGCAAGGCCACAGCAAAAGAAATATGAGGTAAAATGCAAAATCACTCATCCCACATGACCAAGTTCATTGTGATTACTGCACTTGCTCAGTTGGGAATGAAAGAAATTTAAGAAGCAGATTATACAAGTGCAGTCCACACGTATAGAGATACTGGTATTCAATTCATTATTGTTTCCTTAAATTATGATCATTATTGTCTCACGCTAGATAAAATGCAGAACATGCCATTGGCACTGTAGACCTGGCAACAATGGAAAATTAGCCTATGCTTCAATTGCTGCGGTCACAACTATAACGGCCATATCATCGACAGCACATCAAACCGAGATGACCGATATAAATATACTGTATTATATTCTGTTAGTACCTAACATTTTCTTTGCCATTAATATCTCAGTGCTGTACATATACATATGAGGATATTCCAGTACAATGCACTCACTCTTGTAATCTCAAGAAACTTGCATGGAGTAGCAGTGTTTCACACTTTACTACTGATTTATGCTAGCCACATTTAATGAATAAGTTTGAAGATCCGTTCTTTGAAAAATGTGTTTGGCAAACATTAATGTTTACTGCATGATTCGAGGTTCTCACCATAGTGTTGATGACAACTTGAATTTTCGTTAAAGTTTATTATGTAGGTCAATTTGTTTATAAAAACTGGACAACACCTTCTTGACATTTGTATCATCATATTCAAACACCAACAAGTAAAATGTCACTCACAAATCTGTATTAATATATATAACAACATTATCAAGATCGATACTGTGATTTTGGAAAGCTCGCTTATTAACCTAAAAGTATGTAGAAAGTGAGCTCACCATCTGACTCATATCATACTAAACTCTCAGTGACAGAGTGACACATATGATCATACCTTTCACTAGAGGTTTGTGATAAGAGCTGATTCATTACAATGATTTATCTTGATCGTTGTCCACTGTCTGAGACTGTGATCCATGTATGTTCCAACAATCTAAAAGCCATCTTGAAAGTCCAGGTGCCAGTGGTGCCATGAAGCAAGTTCAATACTAAGGACCCAGATATGTTTAGGTGCCAGTGTATAAAATTGAGTTACATAGGTGACGTGTACATAGGTGACCAGGATCTGTGCTACCCTGGTTTAAGATCTATTTGATACGACTGATGTTTTGGCAGTTGGCTGTACTCCCGTCTTCCTGCTGTTGTTTGTCTTTATGCAAACATCTTCTTTCTTATAAATATATTTTTAAAATTACTGGCAGCAACTGGTATTGAACCAGATCAGCCAGTTGGTCTAGTGCAGTGGTTCTCAGACTTGTTCACAAATCAAAATAAGAAATCATACTGGCCTTGCGATCCAACTAGTACTGGTACCTATTCAGCACAACATTTAACCCATCAAGTTCACTGGAATATTTTGGGAGCTCATGACTCCTCAGCCAAGTTCGGATTGCAAACTTGAGTGTCAGAATTCCTGATCTACTGGATGGAAAGCAACATCAAGTATCCAAAAAGTTCTTGGTCTGACCCCAGCAATGTACCTACAATCTTAGAAATAAAAGATAGTTCAGTAACAACAATTCACCAGAAAGTATGACTCCTAAAACATCCTGTATATGAAATAGACTTTGGAAGTGAATGTGTGCCACAGGTATGGTTCGCTGCACATCTGTGATCGCTAAGTGTGCAGAATGATGGCATCAAGTCCATTGCCTGAGGTTCTTTATGCACTTAACTCATTACTGTGTAAAAGCTGCAGTTTCTGCACATTCATGGTACAGAGAATCTTATCAGCACCACTTGCAAGAATTCTGAACACCTTCCAAGAAGACCAAGACACTGTCATTGAGGAATGTTATGCACGCTTTGTGCTGTTACTCTGGAATACTGTGTACGTGAGGACTGTGTGTAAAAGACGGGTCAACAAATTTCCCAAAAATCTAGGAGCCACATTAAATGCTAGGCACCAAAGGGGTGACATGAAGAACCTTCCATGCTCATGACCCACAATTCTGAAATGACCCGTGAACCAAACTGTCATCTGATGCTTTCTTCTCAGCACATGTGAAATAATACACATTTTTGTACATAAGGGAGAACACTGCAGACACTGAAAATGTTAAGTGCCACCATAAAAAATTTAGTCATACACACAATGAGGCACCTTGGATTTATGCACCTTTGGTGTGAAGTATTTTTGTTAACTGATTTCCAACACTTACCCCAAAGTGAAATAAACACATGACACATTTTGTGAGTGTTCATCTTATAGTAATAATGAGGCAGGGATATTCTGATTTAACTGAATGTGTAGCTTGTGTTACTTACAGACAAATTATAAGACTTGTTAGTGAAAGCGCATAATGGATAGGAATTGACTGTACTAATATGGGGCCAGTATAAAGTTTATGATCTTGTGGGGTCTGACACCATGCAGTCTAGTGGTAGTAACTGTCTATCAGACAACAGAGCACCAAATCCCACAACTGTGCATTAACATTTACCACTGTGAAAACGTGTATGTCACATGGTCCACATTTTATACATTCTTGTCTTGTGTTGGGGTATGTGAAGAGGAGGCACAGATTGTGTCTTTGCACAAACATCCAGTAGTAGCAGGGCCTAAATTTTAAGGCAGATTCTGGTGATCTGATGTAGAAGTTTCATTTTTTGGCCAGTAGAAATTTCTTGAGTCAATGGTGTTTCTTCAAAATTTACAGATTTTTAACCAGAAATGGAAAAAATATCACCTGAGTTATCCCACAAAGGCAGTTAGAGTGAAGAAATATCCTCATATGTTTACACAGATCACAAGTCTGACTTCAAATTTATGGTATTTCGTCCACAGTGTATCATATACGACACTACAGACCACCAACACCAGTTGGAAGTTTCTGTGTTAGTCTTTTTCTCAGCTTGTCTTCATTATTTAGTTTAATTCTAATAGCTTCTTTGACATGATTTTGATCCACACCAAATTTGGCCATCACAGCGTCTGTAAAACAGAGGAAAAATGTTTTCACATATGAAAGATGACATCAACAAACACTGTAGTTCACACAGTGATCTAGTTCATCACACTGTGTAGTCTTGTAGGTGGTTATCAGTATATCAGAATAATCTCCCCTCAAGACGGAGACAGCAGGTTCCTCCAGAACACTAATAACTGCCTACACAATTTGATGTCATAACAAAAACAATCATAATGTATGCGTCCACTGCTATGAAAACCTGAAATCTCAAAAAATATTACTGGAGCCTAGAGATGGCAGCACATATGAAACAAGAAGCAAGTGGAAAAATATACTGCAATTGGCAAGGATCATCCTCTGTCATTACAACCATCAAGAATTCTGCAGCCATCAAACACAAGATACTGTGCAGCAACAAGGAATGGCATGCATGTGACATAGTAAGTACCTGAAAGGTTTCAATAAAAAAATTATTGCTTTTTTAACTTATTAACCAAATAGACAGCCTACCAGTTTTCAGAGAATATATATTACTCTTCAGGGTAGGTGAAGTTGACAGTGATACATTCCATTATGGGTCAAAGATAAAGTTGCCCCAACTAATGCCATGAAGGCGTACAGAGGAAAGGGAGATACAGATCCATGCTTTCTTAACCTTGGTGTTATATGGAGGTGAATGGTCAACATCATGACCTGGCCACTTCACCGCTGAGAAAAAAACCCTGTTATCCACTGAACAGGAGACTGGGTGGGGCCCAGAGCCCATCTGGATGTTTCGGAGAAGAGAAAAACCCCTTGCTTCTACAAGGATTCAAACCCCAGACTGTCCGACCTGTAGCCTAGGCTCTATGGTAACTGTGTTCTGATGGCTAATTTTTCCAAGCTATACCATGTCTATAAATGCTAGCATAATTGAGGCATACGCATTCAATTCTAGTGTGGTAAAAAATATGCGTGTGAAATATGGTACTGGGCATTTTCACAGATAAGTCGCAACAGCTGATAAGGCCATATTACCTATAATGTGATTCACTTTTTGAATGTCCAGTCTTGGTTTTGAAGTTCCAGTTCCATTAAGACTGTGAGTTGCTAGCATATCTCGCCCAAACATGGCCACCAACAGTATGTTGGTGTATTTCTTATATTCTCTGCACATCAGCATCTGGAGTCGAAGTTGTGGGGTTATGTTGAGCATATGTTCGATGGCTTGGACTTTTGGAGTTGTCTTTCCTTCTTTTCGCACATATTCTCCTGGTCTCACAAATGCTACAGCAGCTGTTTGCTTTGAACTCCTGTATGTTTGTCGATCACTGCTGTGCTGGAATGAATCCTTTCTCAGAAATTGTAACATATCCATGTCCATACTTTGTGTTACATTTTCATGAGACTTCACTGAAGATAAATCACTGCTTAGAGGAGCGTGCTGTCTATCATCATTTCTATTACACAGTTTCAGTACTTCCCATGGTTTGAGGCCTACCGACTGTGTCTGTGTACCAGTTTCTAACATGGAAGAACTCTGAGCGGTAGGATCAGGTGACATTTTCCATCGCTGACTTCTAGTGTTCATTAATGATACTGTCACCTCATCAGACCTGGGATCCTCTTGTGTCTTGGTAACTGACCCTGCTAATACAATAAATTATGCAGTTTTATCATTTGGAAATTAATCTCAAATATTGTCAGCAATGTCATGATTTGCATTCACCATTACTAAGGATGTGCAAAGCTACGAAGTTCCTTCAAACATGTGAATAAAAATTATCACTAGTTGCAAGTGATGGTCCTAGTATATATATATATTTTTTTTTTTATGTTCAATTTTAATGTGCAACATCCCCGTTGGCGTACGTTACAATTTTCACACAAAAGAATCAGTCAACAGCCAACTCTGTTTATATCTCTTTATTTAGAGATTGAGCTCAATCTCTAAATAAAGAGATATAAACAGAGTTGGCTGTTGACTGATTTTTTGTGTGAAAAAAAATGGTCCTAGTATAGATACACTTTGAATTTTTAGAGGTAAACTGCCTTGACAGCTTTCATTCTTGGTTTATTCCACAGCACTTTACTAACACACTGCTTATATAAAATGTCAGATGGAGGGATGACCATGAATGATGAACTGAAAATGATATAAATGGAAACAACATGGTTTGCTTGTATGACGCTGTCTCAATACTACCTCACAGGAATCAGGAAAACTATGAAAAATCAATCATGATATTTTGTCTCAAGCACAAATTTAAATTGTGGATCTCCCGAATGTGAGGCAGGAGTGGAAACTAGTCAGCTTCAAATGTAAGGTGTGAAATTCTCTGTTGATGAAGAGACTAGACAGTGTGACACTTGAGGTGACGATACTGTACAATTTGTTAGACAGGCACTGTTGCAATATCTATGCCATATCACTGCCCCTCTTACTGAAGTAATGCACCTGTGACTAAGAACTCCATGTTAGTCTGTGTTAAAAAAATTTTATGTTTATAAATAGACTGTGAATACTAGATCAAAGTGAAGTAGCACTGCTTTACTGCATTTGCACATCCCTAATAGTGCCATACTTGATTGTCTTATACAGTTTTAAGAAACAACTGACATCATGTACATCAGAATACAGAAATATGAAACAAATACATAATATTTGAACTAAACATAACTAAACATTAATAATAATAATAATAATAATAATAACAATAATAATAATAATACACAAAAGAACACTTACCTTACAGCAAATAGTAGCTTCTGGTTTCCAGTTTGAATTTACATTTCAACCAAGCTTTCTTCTAAATTATGGAACACAACATAAACATAAAGCAGAAATAAACGACGAAAACACAACACTGTACTAAATAAGGAACAGCATTTTAAAGTTATGACATATCAATCAAATATGGCTTTTAAATATATGCAATGCAAATCATACTTTACTTCATTTTTACATACATGGGACACTTACACATGAGGAAAGGAAATTAATCAAGTACATTAATGGAATCTGTTTACACACTACAAAGCTGGGAAGTCAAAGCTGCACAAAAATACCAAACAAAGCTAAGAACATTTAATTTAATACTTTAAGTGCATCACTGTGCAGTAACTGGATGGATCTGCTGTTTGTAATTTAGAGTATGGCCCTTTAAATATCAGATTTCTGTTGCAGCCGGAGCACTGTTCAATTTAAATGCCCACTGTGGGATGTTTTCCCTTTCAGACGTAAAGGATGCATGTTTTATGGGATGTTGTCCTGTTCATCCATCAAAGGTTAAGATGTTTAGTAAGTTAACTTATTTGTTCTGCGATGACTTAAGTACTGGATCAATCAGTGAGCCGTAGACTGTTAAGGGCATTACAAATGGGTTGGCCTGACAAATACTATGTATGTGGTGACAGAAGAATGTGGAAGATTGAAAGAGAAGGGGGCAGGGGGCAATTTAAATACTTGGCGAAAAACATTTCCTTGTTCCAAGTTGTCTGTCATATATCGTACATGGATTGCTTTTGGTTGAACCTGCTCTTCCACTAGGATGCCACCTATCCACTACAGCTCTGGCATGGTCTTGGACATCATAAATCCATTGTATGGCTGTTCCAATGGACATACAGGTCTCACTGCATATGATAAATTTAATTTTTTTTTATTTAAAAACAGCTTCTCATGCAAAATAAAGTTAAAGCATTCTGTTTTTACGTACATACACACATAAAGTGCTGGTGTATACAGCCTACATCTTGCTACTAGGAAAAACATGTGGTATTTTACTGTGTTTAAAATTCGATCTGCTATTATGGGTTTATACATAAAAAAATCATGCAGCACCTCATGGACACCACCCTAGATAAGCACACAGCATCACAATTTTCTATACTAGTAAACATGGCTTAGGTGATACAGAACATTACATCAAGTATCACACCTTTTACTCCCCACTTTCAAAACAACAACTGTTCTGCTGAATAAATCTTAAGTTTATTATGTATTTGACTATATTGAGAAACCCGTACACTCCATGCTTGCACTGTATACAGAAGAATGAAAAACTAAATAACCAACCCAATAACTAACTAAATCCATGGAGCAGAGCCCTTCTTGAGAAGCTAACAGGTCCTGGGCTAGACAATAAATTCCCTGCATTTTACGGAACCTGAAGGTTCAATCCCACAATCACAAGAGTATGCCGCCTGTCCCTATCCTGAGCCAGATGTATCCAGTCCATGCCCCCATCCCATTTCTTGAAGATCCATTTTAATATTACTCTCCCATCTATGCCTGGGTCTTCCAAGTGGTTCCTCCCCTCAGATCTCCCCTACAAAGATCCTATATGCACCTCTCCTCTCCCCCATACATGCTACACGCCCTGCACATCTCATTCTTCTTGATTTGATCACCAGAATAGTATTTGGTGAGGAGTACAGATCATAAACCTCCTCCTTATGTTGCCTTCTCCAATCCCCTGTTATGTCGTCCGTCTTAGGTCCAAATATCCTTCTCAGCACCCTATTCTGGAACAACCTCAGCCTGTGTTCCTCCCTTAATGTGAGTGACCAAGTTTCACACCCATAAAAACCAACAGGCAAAATTATAGTTCTGTATATCTTAATCTTTATATTTTTGGGTAGCAAACTGGAAGACAAAAGATTCTGCACCAAATGATAGCAAGCATTCCCTGACTTCAATCTGCTCTTAATTGGCAGAAAGAAAAACTCCCTTGATTATGTACAAAAAATATGCAACAAAGCTGGACAAGGATTAAAATAATGAAAAGAATGTAGTATAATGCATTTTATTACAGTATTAGTGCTGCAAAGCTAATTCATTACATAGGCTACTACTAGCAGTTAAATTACAACTTCACATTTCAAGTTGCCAGTGGTTAATTAGTTACTGCCATCAAACTGAGGGCTGAAGATTATTGCTGTAAAGCCACTACGTTGTTACTTTATACCGCATATATTACACATTTTATGTATGGAGAAGGGATGAAGAGGAGTGGGAGGGGGCAGAGAACTGGGTAACCAAAACTGTACATTTTTTGAAGCCCTAATAACATATAGAGTATCTTCAAATTATGTAACACCTGTGTCCCATCCACCTAATAAATTTGCAGGTCTGCAATGTTGTTATTGTCTACAAATCAGACAGTATGACATATTTCCTGTACTTGCCGTAGTGAGTCTTATGGAATGTGATGTGGATTGTTGGTTAAAAATACAGCGTGGAAAGAATTCCCATCAAGCTGTCAAACTTTTAAAATCTGGGGCAAGGCAGTGAAACTGTGATTTCATAGTATCCTGCTGGGGTTATACATTAACACTTTACAACATCCAATGCAGTAGAACACAGCAAAATTAAATGTCATCTACCAAGCTTAATGTACTACATGAGAAAATACAGAGGGCATCTGAACTAAAAGGCATGATTATATCACAACATGATGTGCTTAAATTGTATAGCAGGCTTAAAATAGGTCTTGCATACCACAGTATATTTGAACTTTGCAGTAAAATAATCAGTCAAAAATGTGTTGACAGCTGTTGCTTTCCTACCTTGATCAGCCACCGATGAGTTCCGAAGTATGTTCCCCAGTGAAGGTGTGTCCTTTCCAGCTGACATTCCTTCATCTGCAAAATGTTAAACACAGTGACACACTGAACCTGCTATATTTAATGAAAGTCCTAGCAGCTGACAAAGTAAAAATAAACTAAGGACAAACTGAGACTCTTCTTTTCCCTTCAAAGAACAGGCTTTCAATTTTTTTCAAACCTTAACCTACTGAGGAATGTAAATGTACCTACCCATTCGTGCATGAGCACATACATTTTATTTCCATGTACACAGTTGTGTAAATTTCTCTTGTTCTCATAAAGGGTAAACCTTCCTACAAGAAAAGTGGTTGTTAATGAGATGCAAATTATCTGGCACCATCAGGAAAAACGAATGAGCAAGGTGACTCTATCAGTATTGCGTCTGGCTTGGGAGATGCATGTTTAACCTCTTAACTGGGCATGATGTATATGTGCATACTCATATTGCGCTATTTCAGTGGGTATGACGTACTATTACGTCCTCGATATTTCACCACTAATATCTCCTGGGTATGATGAGATATGACTTAGGTATGAGTACTGTTAAATAGTCAATGCTTTTTCCTCTAGGAGGCACCACCAACCGCCTTCTTCTTGGCAGCCAGCGCCATCCACGACAATGATTTGAAACACTGGTGTCGTGACTGTGAGAAGGCCATATGTGTAGTACCATGTTTTCAAGTCTACCACACAGATAGAAATTTAAAAATCAAAAAAAGTCATAAAGGTTGCAATAATTATGAATAAAAGCTACATTTCATCTTTAAATCAGTTTCTCATTACATATTGAAAAAAGCCCCATTATGTTTGCAACCCTTCTCATGCATTATAGGAACTACGAAAAACAGGCAGGATTAAATACCCAGGGGAGGTTACACCAGCAGCCCAGAAAAGACCCAGTTAACAGGTTAAATCTCACCCAGGAAACATGCTGAGACTTTTGCAGATTTTTCTTGGTTAAAAGTAACATAAAGTTCACCCTACAACACACCATGGAGACATGGGGGGGATAGAGGTGTAGCTCCATTCATTCTTAACCTTGACGCCAGGTGCAGGTGGTGGTTAACTTCACGTCACAGCCCCTTTACCGCTGGAAAGAAACGTGGTACCCATTGAATAGGGGGCTGGGTGGGGCCCAGAGCCAGTCTGAACTTTTGGGAAAAGGGAAAAACTTCTTGTCCCTACTGGGATTCGAACCCCAGACTATCCAGCCTGTAGCCTAGTCATTATAGTGACTGTGCTACCCCAGCTCCCAAATCAACCACAATAAATAAATAAATAAATAAATAAATATGTACATAAATAAATAAATATGTACATAATTAAATTACCAGAAGGAAATCTCTGTACACCGGAATCATATGAGGAACTCAATTCTTAAAAGACAAGGAATTAATTTCACGGGCTTAACTTGACATAAGCGGTTCTATTTAACCCTTTAAAGACGAAGCGTATCTGTTTTATATAAGGACCCAGTGCGTACCACGCTGTAAACACTCCCCACTTCGGTTATAAAAACCAATCTCTTAATGTTTTATAAGGCAAAAGTTGCTGTTTGTCCTGAGATCCGTACAAAACACATAAACGCAATGTGGGCACCATGTAGAATTTTTTAATGTTAAACCTGGCCGTATGTAAAGTTACCGCTAGGCTTTGAAAGGTTAAAAGACAGAAAACTTGCAACCAAACTGACAGTCAAAGTACAGACATACTTACGAAGGATGCAAACTTTCTTATCTGTGTGGAATTGCAGCATGCCACTGAGTAAGCAGAGACCAAAAGTATCTCATTTTTGCATGTATGTGTACAGTAGGTAAAGGAGATGAGCATTAAGTTGTCCTTGCAACGTGAATGTCTTCAGTCTGTTATGCATGCAGGCTCTGTGTCACAAATCTCTTGGTCAGCTGAATAACTATCAGCTGCTCAAGCAAGATCCTGAACACAGAATCAAGTCACTTCTAAGATACACTACTCTAACAGACCCACAATTTGAATGAAAGGCAATACCTTGCTTAGTGCAGCCTCACATATGACAATCTCTGGACTTCACAGACTGGGTTCTGAGGTGACAAATCTTAACCTTTTATCATCTAGTCTTTAAAACCCATTGTAGCCATTGATGGCTGGAGTTTTTTCATTTTAAATGCCCATGCCCGCACCTGTGTGGGACACTGTTTTCCCTTTCGTCTGTTTAGATTTACATTTAACGGGACACAGGCAGCCCATTCAGCTGATAAAGGTTAATCTGACTAGAACCTCATGGTCACACAAAACATAAGGCTATTTCTTCTTTGTTATGACACCTTACCTAGATGCAAAAATACACCAGTCCAATTTTGAAAAAATGTTCCATAAGTGTCCTTAATAGTCCCATCACTTCTTTCAGCTGATTCTTTTTCAACTCTGACAATTCAATCAATGTTTCCTGAAGGACACCCTTTGCATGTGTTCTGGGCAGGTATGGGCTGTCACACCCCTCATTAACTGCCTAACACTATGTACAAGTCTTGCTTCAGTATATGATAATTATTCAGCTCATCAAGAGAGTCCTTGTCATGGGTCCCAGAGAGCACAGAAGTCTGTTGTTGGGCCTCATCATGTGCCAGATAAACACAGATCATATCTTCACAACTTATTCTTTAAAATTAACCTTAAAACAACCTATGTTCATATTTGCAAACGCACATTAAAACAGCCCTAGAATTTCATTTTATATATTTAGGCAACAAGGAACTTTACCACATTTTTAAGACATGCTGCATAATTTCTGTTTTATTTTCCACAAAATGCCATTTATTTCATAATTTTACCTTTCTCTGTTCACATACTACCTTTCTCATAGACCATGCACTAACATTTAAGTACCAACCCAGCCATTCAAAGGTTAATTACAATATTTATGTCCCACCTCCATGATGCTTACCAACCAAAAACGTTAGAGACATTTCTCTTTCCCTCATATGTGCTACATTTTTTGCCCACTCCTGCCATCAATCATACAATATTCTTTCCCATGGATATAAACACAATCTTACTGCTGGATGCCCTAGTCGCAACTCTCTTGAGCATTTGTGCTGCCTGAAGGTCACCACCTGAAGAACCTCCTCCGAGTGTCAGGATCATTGAGGGATTAGCATAGCTACTGCTGAAGTCACGCTGATCTGTATCAGATGAATTCTCATCCAGGGTCGATGACTGATTAGTTGCAAAGTCCTCAAACTGTTCTGAAACATCTTGGGTTTCTTCTTTCACTCTGACATCATCTAGGAAGACTGTCTGCTGAAGCTAAAGTAAATAAAGGAAAGGCTTAGTGGTATTATTTGCATCTTCAAAAACCTTAAAGTTTCTGAAGCCTACTTTAACACCATCTGGGATAGCATAGTTAGGATAGTGACTCGCTATGGGCTGGATGGCCTGGGAATCAAACCCTGGTGGGGAGCAACATTTTTCACACCTGCCCAGACAGGCCCTGGGACCCACCTAGCCTCCTGTACAATGGATACCCCAGATATCTTTCCCCCGGGGCGGGGTTCAGCGGCCAGGATGTAGCATTGCCTAATCTCATCACGCACCAAGGCTAAAGAAGGAGTAGAGCTATATCTCTATTCCCCTTCTGGGCCTTCATGGCCTGTTCTAGGGTGAACTTTACCTTTTACCTTAACCTTTTACTGTAACCACCTAGATTTCACTAGCTAGTTGTTATGGTAGTGAAACGCATATACACTATATTGAAAAGTTCTGATACACAGGCAGTCTGCAGCCTGCTACCACAGGTAGACAGTCATTTAGTTGCACAGCTAGCTAGCTGTCCAGCTTTCCAAATGATGTATACCTGTATACAAAGTCATTTATTAGTAAAAATGTTGACAGAAGTTTTGAGTCCTCAGAATTTTTCACATAACATGCTTCAATGTCATTAACCAACATCAAAAATATGTAACCAAAGAATATACAATGTTTTTGTATCCACTTACATGATCTGGTACAAGATATGAGACATTAGATGCATCTCCGCCACCTTCGTCCTCATCTCTGTCTACAGACATTGCCACAACAGCATTACTATCCATTCTCCCAGACGGCTGGATACACTGTAACATTGGGATGGGTCTGGGCTTCCTTCCAAGTGAAGATTTCAGGATTGATCTTGCATGTTCTGCTGTTCTTTTGGTGCCTGTAATAGACACCGATTTTCCCTGGACACTCACTGTGTTACTGTCTGCATTGTTCTTTTGGTTACCATTATGTTCACCTGTTGTAGCACCTTGAATCTGTGCCCCTTCAGCTACAGTTGCCATTAAATCATTTGTTTCATTCATCTATTAAAACAAAAGATAATTTTATTGCACATACAAAACAAAGAAGTACAATAAATATAAAAATCCAGAAGGAATTTACACAGAGAAGATTACTGCCTTCTATAACATGCAGTTTGGCAGACTGCCACATCATAAGTACCGAGAAGGTCTACAGAGCTGGGAAATTTTACCAGACTAGTAGAGATCAAATTTGGAGCCATAATATATCAGAAAAGATTAAAACATATGAAATGTATTACTTTCCTATTTTAGCATGCAAACATTCACAAAGGGCAGAAACAAGGGGATGCTTGATCCCCAGTGACCTTAAATTTTACTGTAGAATATGCTACCAGGAAGTCTAAGAGAATCAAGAAAGGCTTGACTAGACTGAATACTTACTCCACTGTCCAACTCCTGATCAAGTCTCTGGTTAATGTCCCGCAGACCTCGTATTTCAAGGATCTGCGCTGTGTGAAGTAGTTTGGCAATCCTGTCCTGTTCAACCCGTACCTCCCCATGGTACATATAAACCAAAAGGTCTTTTAATTCTGCTACGCCAACATCCTTCAAAATAATTATTGGATGTGGACATGGATTTTCCTATAGAACAAATAAAATCAAAGGGCATGAAATACTTTGAACCTTTTAACGCCTAGCGGTAGCTTTACATACGACCAGGTTTAACATTAAAAAGATTCTACGTGGTGCCCACATTGCGTTTATGTGTTTTGTATGGATCTCAGAACAAACAGCAACTTTTGCCTTATAAACATTAAGAGAATGGTTTTTATAACCGAAGTGGAGATTGTTTACAGCATGGTATGCACTGATTCCTCATATAAAACAGACATGCTTCATCTTTAAAGGGTTAAATAATCAAGAAAAAGGACACTAATTCAGTCCCCCCAGACTGCATCCATTAAGAAGTTCTGGACTACCTTACTGGTGAATTCTGTGCAAGTAACAGTACAGGCTGATGCACGGGTACACAAATTTTCCAAAAATCTGGACGCCATCTCAGAATTCTAGGTGCCAGAAGGTTGACATGGACTTCCATACTCAGCACTCACAAACATTAGGTGCCACCATACAAAATTTAGTCACTTGGGTGACCTCGTGCCTGGGATTGTGCACCTCCAGGCTCATGACCATTCATAATACATGTATAAAATTTCTTTGCATTTTTAAGCATTTTTTAAACACAGGGACAAGATACCAGACTACTTACCACTGATATAACTCCTTTTCTGAAAATGTAAAGACAAAACAAGCCGCTCTTTCAATAATCAAAAACAAATTTCCAACCCACTTTTGTCTGTTATACACACGAAGTGACATTCTAATTTAAACTTAATGTGTACATGCTTCTGAAGATGCATCCTATACACCACAGTTTCTCAAAATGTGGTATATGTGCCACTAGTGGCATGTCAACCACTATTTACGGGTGCGTGGCCTTAATAGAAAATCAGAATATGAAAAAGGATAGAGATTTTAAAAAATACATATTTGCTAATATGCAGCACTGCTGGCAACATTATATAACTCATCACTGCTGTCAGCCAGTCTAACAACTCCTGCTATACACCATATGTCACAATGTTAGTACTTTCAAATTATGTAAATAACTTATGTAGCTAGAAACATTTCGGAGCTCTGCTAAGTTCACAAAAATGGCACTCTATTGCATTAGCAATAGGCATTAATAATAAGAATGCTGTATAAAACAGGTATTATATCCACAATGATGTCAAGACATACAGTTGTACTACAAGCATTATCTTTAGACATTCCTACAGTTGCATGAATGAACAACTGAGTCCCTTTCTCGCAGCATATTCTTTCCACTTACATTCTTTTGAAGTTGACTTTTATACACAGAGCTATTTATTTATCTTCTTCTGAACCTTGCAGTTTCAGTGGCCAGAATTGCCAGTAAAACAACATTGTGAATTAACTGAGATATGGGCCATACCATGCCTCAAGCGGTTAATTGCTGGCCTGTTGCTGCAGAGGCCTGGGCCAATCCGAGGCCAGTCCACGTCAGATTTGTCAGGGACAAAGTGGCAGTAGGACAGGTTTTACTCTGAGTACTCCTGTTTTCCCCCATCAGTATCATTCCACTAACACTCCATGCTCGCAAGCTCATCAACTGCCAACGCCACATAATCTCAGCAATTAGCAGCATCAATAAACAACAAAGTTCAGATTTATAGACTGAATACAACAGTTAAAAGAAGTGTAATTTACTGGTAGGTAATCTGTTATAGTATGGTACTGATTCCTTCAGCTGCCAGTTTTGACATAATTTTCATACTGTTTTGTGAGAATTTTCTCAGATATATTCCTTATACTGTTTTTGAGTTAAAAAATGATGGGAAGAGTAGAGATTATGAGGTAAATGTACCCAATATTAAACTTATGTATCCAGATAAATCACATTTAAAATTTTTAGTAATGAGTTTTAATTATGTAAATACCAGTAAACTGTCCTCACACATATAAAAACTCATACTGACAATAAGATCAGACCTTAAGGAGCCTCTTCAGGTAGTGACTACACGCAGACAAAACTAATTTGTGAGCTCTGATGCTCTCCCCTTCACAGGCCAATGTGACATCTACAAAGTCACCATCACCATACGAAGACTCCAGGGAGTTGATTATGTTGTCAGTGAAGCTATTCCACGTGAGACACAACTGAAGTTTGTTGTACGAGGAATCATCCTCCATTGTCCCTGTGTGAAATAAGTGTCAGATGTGGATCATTAGTAGTTTCCAGCGTACTTGACAGGAAAGGACATGGAGCAAAGATTACAGCAATTTAAGTTTTGGGAAAACTAATTCCTCTAGATCCTTCAATTTATAAACACAGATGGACTAGGTGAAATTATACATTATTGATCACAAGCACACATGCCTATTATCTGCCCACAATGTGGTGGTTTCCTTGTCAACTACAAGGAACGAGTAGCAGTAAAATTATGAAGTTAAGTTTCATATATGGAATTTAAAACTGAGGATTGAACTGCATCACTTCAACATGTGGCACAGTTCAAATATCTGGAGACACCAAAAGATCAAAACTGTATGCATCAAGAAATTATGAGAACATTAAATTCAGAGAATTCCGACTACCATTTGAGTGAGAATGTTTGTTTTCCCATTTGCTAACTAAAAACATAAACAATGAAGGACCCTCGTCTTCTTCTTTGGCATACGGTCCTTATAGTTTAACCAGTGCCTCCTTCAGAAGGATAGCTTGTACAGATCTGTCTTCTGCTTTGTTCCTCCATCTCTTAACTCCCACGAACTTCAGATCATTCTCAATAGAGTCTAGCCACCTTAGTTTCGGTCTTCCTACTTTTCATCCATCGAGTTTCCCTAAAAATACTTTCTTCACAGTCCTATCAGCAGACATTCTTACCAGATGATCAGCCCATTCTAGTCTTCTTACCTTTCTGGCAAACACTGAAAGATACAGAACTACAATTTTGCCTGTTGTTTTATATAGATGTGAAACCTGCTCTCCAATATTAAGGAAAGAACACAGGGTAAGTGTGTTTGAGAGCAGGGTGCTCAGGAGAAAATGTTGTCTTTAGAGGAAGGAAATAACAGGAAACTGAAAAAAAGAAAAACTGCAAATGAGGAGCTTCATTATCTGTACTCCTTACCAAATATTATCCATGTGGTCACATCAAGAAAGATGAGATGGGTGGGACATGTGGCATGTACAGGCAGGACTGCACAGGGAGTTTTGTGAGGAAACCTGAAGCAAAGAGATCACTTACAAAACCTACGCATAGATGGGAGGATAATATTAAAATGGATCTTAATGTAGGATAGGAGGGCATGGACTCTAATTAATTTGGCTCAGCATATGGACAAGTGGTGGGTTCTTGTGACCATGGTAATGAAATTGAGGTTTGAATAAAATGCAGGGAATTTCTTGACTAGCAGAGGAACAATTAACTTTTCTAGAAGGACACCGCTCTTAGTACGACGCTGATCTCAGCATCCGTGCAGTTCAGGTGCCTACAGCCTAGGGCATCCCATCCTCAAATCCCTCCTTTGGCCATGGATGCCCTCATCAGTTCAGGATCACTCATGGGTACATTGCCGCCCCCCACCATTTTGAGGAATCATAAGAACAAGTGTTGGGCCGTCTTGGAAAATACAAAAAATAAACGATTAATAGGGGTAGCATTTCTTATTTTCTTTTAATTCTGCATACATGCATATATATGTTATCGTATATTCTGTCAAGCTATAAATTTGTGAGATTTGAGGTTCTCACGGTGGTGCTGATAATGATTCCAGTCTTGTGGGAGGTGACGCTGGGTTGTCGAGCGAACTATTTTCCTACGTTTCGAAGGATAGCAGTGCCTCCGTCTTCAGTGTCAAAATGTCCACCCTGCAGAAGAAAACACTACGATGGTTCGAAATGTTGGGAATTACTAGCCCAAAGGCAGCTTCACATCCCAGAAGACTAGAATCTTCGAATATAGTTTTATTCGTTGACGTATGTTCTTTAGAACTCACTTGCTGCAGAGACGAAATTACACTAATTTTGCACGATGGGTATGGAAACTTATAACAGAGGGTATTATTCCGCCGTAATACATAATGAAAGTGCACTTGTCAACTGACCAATCATGTTATACTTTCTTTGAACTGTAGGCAGTGTAAGAAGCAGAAAGTGGTCGTGTGAAATGTTTTGTGGTAATCCGGAAAAGTACGTGTTTTTAAATCGGAAAAGTCACCTTTTTGTCGCTGTCTAACAGTGTGTTCGTTGCAGTTCAGTGGTTTTGAATAAATAAAGTGTTCGCTGTACTTAAGCGGGTTTGAACGGATGATTGGTTTCTTCGTAATCCAGACTTAACTCATAACCTAACATTGCATGTCGTTCCGTTAGTATAGTCACTTCTTTTATTATTCGCGGTAGACTTAGTTAATATGGACTTACTACTTATAAAATATATTTCCAAACAAGTTGTAACAGCTGCTTTGCCTAAATCTTTATGCATATGGGCAAATAATTAAACTGAAGTCTGCTCACTAAGTGCCTGGCAGCAGTGACATCAGCAGTAAGATGCACGCTACTGCTGCTGCTGCTTCTGATGATGATGATGATACAAAATGGGTCAACTCTGGCAGACACATTTTTAATTGAAACACGAGTATTTTATTATTTACTATCGTCTGCAATTAAACCTATGCAGATAACTGTTTCACCTCTTGTGCCACAGAAAGTAACGGACCTGGC
This sequence comes from Coptotermes formosanus, assembly GCA_013340265.1. NCBI lineage: Eukaryota > Metazoa > Arthropoda > Insecta > Blattodea > Rhinotermitidae > Coptotermes > Coptotermes formosanus. The sequence continues at coordinate 122,620 of BLKM01002270.1, forward strand.
AAACTAGAATTTTTTTTCATGGGAAGTAGTTGAGCATAATTATAGTGAAGTCAGATTTGTAAACTTGTTTTGTCACACAATATGGTTTAACCATTTCAGAAACCCAGAAATTTGTTTTGTGCTAAACCTGATCCAAAAATTTAGCCTAGCCCCATCATACATTTATTTGACAACATATATGGCATTTGTTTCAGTTAGTTTAGAGCATACAGATAATCTTACATTATGCTTCATTAAACATAACTGCCCATGACTGGGCAGTATCCATCATCTTTTCGGTTTCCCAAATAATATTCTGGAGACTGAATTTGTCTTCAGCATACTGTGTTAAAGTGGATATCGGCACTCCAGTGGGCATTACAGTACGGCCCCCTCTCCAATGTTAATACCTCATGATAGAGATGAGCCAGTCTCCAAAATATTGTTTGGAAAATGTTAAAAGGATGAGCATTATCCAAAACAATAGTGATGTGGATTACCACACCACATCAACATAGAAAACATCAAGCTTCATAATTCACAATAACTAGTGGACACTAATGTTTCTAGCAAATACAGTAAGGGAATTTGATCATGAAGCTCCCTTACTGTAATTCAACGACACTGGGATCATTATCTCATACGAAATCAGTAATATATTATTACAGTACTTTACTTAAAAACCAGGAAGAGTCTGGCAAAAATACATAAGTTCCAATTCTCTTAACAGATTCTCAGGTGTTAACAGCATGTATTTTGGGGCAGCACACAAATACAATTAATATTTTGCATCTACCTTTACTCAATTCCAGTAACTTAGGAGAATTTTAGTTCTTTTACATTTTAGCATTAAAAAGGCCGCATACAACTGGACTGCAGGTAGCCAGCCAGATTACTGTTTTATCTACCTTTACTGCCTAAATGGACTTGATAGGACAAAAAAATCAGTATATGTCCAAACACAACTAAATTCTGTTTATTATATAGACCTACATGTTTCGACCTATCTGAGATCACCTGAGGTTAACAATTGGTCTTCAAAAACATATTAATAAAGAAATATATCCCTGCTACACTGAACATTTCCAGGCATTTGTTGCACAGTTACCACAGCAGCTTCAGTCGAAAGCCAAGGCTATTATAACGTGTTAACTCCTTTCGAGTAGACGACAAGAATATGTCCCTCAGATGGCCCACAGGTAGATGTCTGTAACAGTGAGGTACGGAGATCGCGGGGGCCACAAAACAGGCCAATTTTGCCTTTGCATCAATATCGATTGGCATAAAGTATTTAATAGTCTCCCACAAAGTTTCAAAAATTTAAGTGAAAACCTTAACCAATTTAAATCAGCCCTAAAAATTATTTATATGCTCACTCCTTCTCTGTACACAAATACTTTAATGAAAATAGATACTGATAAACTAAGCTTAATCAGTTGCGCTGTGTCAGCTACTAGTGTATGTATGTATGTAATATTTTCTTGACTTGTTCTGTGTCCAAGGTATTAACACGTTTTGGATTCACAGCATGTAAATCAATTCAGTTCAATTCAATTCAATTCAATTCATCGAGAAGTGAGAGTCCGAGAATTGTTTTTCGTCATGGTTAAAACGAGTAGGAGCTCCACTATTCCTAAACCACATGTATTATGGTGTTGCCAGTAGCACTTCCTCCAGCAATTGATGTAGTTATTCCGTTAAATATGTAAATAAGTGGCCTTGGCTGTCGAGGCGTTAGCTCGTAGGGTCCTATGAGGAGATGCCCAATTGTTCCGCCCAAGCATTAATTGTAAACTCATGCTAGAAGCGCGTTTCCTGAACCGAATGCCGATTTTCGTCACACTATGTGTGCATGTTATGACTCTTCGAAATACAGTTCCATGAATTATACAATTCATCCGTGACCAGGACTTCGCTGGGAAAATAGGGATCAGCTGTATCCCGCAGCAGCAGCCTTGGGAGAACGAATACTCTTACATGCTCTGAATCCGGAGACTGCGGAGTGTGAACGGGCTAACTGCACGTTCAGCACCTTCCACGCTGTAAACAGAGGAACATTCTAACAAGAAGCCACAGCTACTTCATAGTGGCTCGAGGGGACACTCCTGCAACTTAACTGCAAGAGGCAACTCAGAAGACGACGAAGACAGATAACGTGTCTGCGTATTCGAAGTCCTTCGATGAGTATATATTTTAGCGTAAAATCAACAGCTTACTCGGCTTCGCAGTACTGCTCCGTACACTATGTCGTCAGTTAATTCGTCGAAAGAATAGACATTTGTATTACGCGATATGCCTCAACACCAGAGCAGCACCGCAAGAATGTTGTACTAGTGTAGCGTTACGAACCCACGGACGGAAGGACAAAACGTGTATTGCATCGACGTCTAGTCGCTGCGCCTGTTCACAAAGCTGTTGTTACCAATATCTGTCGGAATTTCCTGGCTTGATTTTAGGAGCAGAACACGATATTTCTATGTATTGCGTTCCCGTAAGAATCACCCTGTGTGTGTGTGTGTGTGTGTGTGTGTGTGTGTGTGTGTGTGTGTGTACATACCGGGTGGCACCAAAACAATGTTCTTACAACCGCAAGAGTTCTGCATCACCATGTTTGTAACTGTGACCTGCATATGATATTTCACATCTGCTGTGACCATATTTCATAAATATAAAATACTGTTTGGATGTCAAAACAATATGGCCATGATGCAAAACTTTTATCATTTTAATAGAAACATGTCATGTACTTTCAGAGGTGAAACATGCGAAAAGATGCACCATCCCCTTTATACATTCATTAAATCCATTTTATATATAGAAGGAATAACTAACTAACTAACTAACTAACTAACTAACTAACTGACTGACTGACTGACTGACCCCATAGAGCAGAGTCCTTCCTGAGAAGGTAACAGGACTTCTCCAGCTACTTACTCTGTTGTTGAATGGATCAACAACAGTTTTCTCATTTGACAGTTTTGACTTGGATAGAAAAATAACACTCATTAAATACACTGCATAATTGCTGTGTAACCTGTTAAATCACAGACACTTTGAAGTGAAATTAACTAATTTCAACATCCAAGTATATATTTTAATTTACACTTACTTATATTGGTACATATGTCATAATGGTGCATTCAGCTGTGACATTTGTTTGGATAAGTTGTTTTCTTTGTAATAACTCTGCAGAGCATGACCATCGTGAAGTGTGTAAAGACAACCGAATCTTGACTTCCTGTGTGTCAACATGTGTGCGTCTGTGTATCGGTCTGTGCAAAATGAACAGTGCTAGGAAGATGTGTCATATTAAGTTTCTGTGTGGTGTAATCGAGTGAAGTAACTTCAAGCATGTATTTTGTTGCTGTGTGGTGTAATCGAGTGAAGTAACGTCAAGCATGTATTTTGTTGCTGTGTGGTGTAATCGAGTGAAGTAACATCAAACATGTATTTTGTTGCTATGTGGTGTAATCGAGTGAAGTAATGTCAAGCATGTATTTTGTTTCTCTGAAGAACAGGGCTTTCAGTGATCGGGAACTCGAAGACTTAGAAGGTAAGATCCATCAAATCATTGTGTTTAAGAGACTTTTCTTTTTTGGTGTATAGAATTCTGGCCAAGCATAGCTTTCCATACTAAAAACTCTTTGGGCATACTTCACGTCACATTCCACACATTTTATAACCATGCCATTCTGTCATTTTGAACAAGTCTTGTAACAAATCAGCAGTTTTGTTATTTATTGTCACATTTAGGTTAGAGTATTGACTGTCTATCTCCTAATGTCATTAGTTTCCAAGAAAATTATGTGCATGCACACGTGTATGCTGGTATGTGGTGGTGTTCTTATATTGAGAATACTTAGAGACATGCTTGTGGTTGGTCATTGATGGGTAAAAAGCGTGGTTTTATTGCTGCAATGTAATGGTGACATAATTGTTCGTGAATTTGTTCATGGCTTCTTTAACATCAGCCTACAAAGCTGGTTCTCACCATGACCTGGCAGTACTGTGCTTCTTTGTGTTATCAGCTTTATGTGGAGACAGTTGGGAAAAATCATGATTACCTCAGAGTAGCTGGTGATAAAAATACAGTAACCTTTACAAAAGACCCACATTCCCACATGCAAATGCATCTAAATGAAAACACCCCTAGAAAATCATTTTATATATTTAGACAACAAAGTTATTTGCCGCATTTTTAAGCCACACTTCAGATTTTCCAAAAGTGTCATTTATTTTGTAACTTTATCTTTTTCTGCTCAAACAATACTCATCTTTTTCATAAATCATGTGCTAGAATTTAAATACCCACCCCAGTCAGATAAAGGTTAAATATCTGAACTGTTTGAGCTAAACTATTTGATGATTTGGGGTTTAAAAAATGTTCCATGTCCTTGCAGCATTGTACGCAATACTGAAAGATTTATTGCCAACAATCTGATGTGGAAAAAACTGTACTGGGATGCACTCACAGCAGAATTAGTGGGTACCATGAGTACGCAACTTCCATGAGCAGTTATTATATTGTTGCAACCTGTCATGTAATGCATACTGAGAGGTCATCATGGTGCAGGTAGCTGTACTACATAGTACTGGACAAATTTGGCCATATGTTTCTGTGCATATAATCACCATCTTCAGGCCTATACATTAAATATAATGCATCGACTACTTTACAGTAATAACCTTTTACAATGTTTATACTATATTTTAAAATTAGTTAATGTGACAGTAATGTGTAGCGTTATTAATTTATAAACTGCCATGTAAAAACTATTACATTTATTATAGTTCACCTCTTTACTTTTGGTTACCTAGATGCTTGATGAGATGTGTGCTCTTCTGGGGTATTAGCAGCGTTGAATGGTAATCATTTATCGACGTTTTGGGACAACATGTCGGTTCCATCTTTGACGGTCAAGAAGTGCCATCTCCAAAGGTCAAGAAGTCCAACTTCTTGACCATTGAAGATGGGACTGATATGTTGTCCTGAAACATCGGTAAAGGATTACCATTTGATACTGCCTAATACCCCAGAAGAGTGCAGATCTCATCAACATCGCGGTGGATGCCTGAAATCCCGGATACCTAGATCCTTTATTTGCTCATGTTCATTATTAACATTCTTTTTTGTGTGATGTTAGCATAATTATGATTTTCTTGCTATTAATGGCTGTTATGGTTTTAACCTTCGCGTGTGTGTTAATGTGAACTTTCCTTATGGCTTTCTTCTGCTGTTCCTTGAGGTTTATTTGTAACATATGACAGGAGGTATTCTCTGAACATGCTGTTTCTCACATGGTTACGTATTGATCATGTGTAACTTTGGTTTTAACTACATCAGTTACTATGGAAATTGCATTTTTTGTGACTTCAGGGATTATCCTCTACTGGCTTTTCTCATTTTCAACTTCTTACATAAAGTGCGAATTGTTCTCAGTAGTATTTATACTCTACATTCACCATCATAGAAGGCAGATTTGTTCACTTCAGGCAAGTTTTCCCAGTTAGGATGCTCCACTGCTTCATCATGGAAAGTTTGCACTGTGTTTACAGAACTGTAACTACTGCTGCAGGCTGCTCATGATGGTTTTATATAAGAACTGCAAAATTCTGTACAGCCTGCTTGCTCTGACTCAGAGAAACTTCATGCTGGTGCATAAAATGGTTATTGTGTGTGACAAAATTCAACAGTATGGTGTTTTCACATGTTTGCAAATTTTTCTTTCATTAAGAAAATATGTCACCTCAGTCAGTAATATGATGACTGTAAGCTGGATTCTGGTATGTCCATTTTATTAAATAATATTCCATCTTGTGAGAAAATTTATTGTAAATGAAAGTCTCAAGGAAATTGTCTTAATCTGATCCAGCCCTGTCTTCTGATACAGCCCATTCACCACAGCCGACTCTTTCCTTAATGTCAAAGAGCAGAAATTTAATTAGACCACTCAATTTCATCTTGTGTTGGGGCTAATGCATGAACTATTATGTGCAGTTTCTTGAATGTCATTATGGCATGGTGCTTATTAACATGGGGAAAAAAATGACCTTTGAATCCATTCTGATACAGGCAGAGTCTTGTAGGTCATGGCATTTCATCATGTAGACATTTGAGCATGTTACAGAATGCGGTGAATAATGATATTCTTCTTTTCTAGTAAACTCATGACTGTGGAAGGTGTTCAGAAAATTGGTATCAGGAAGGTTACTTTTTGTGCCATTGCAGAATGGTTCAAGTGATATTACTGTACAGTTCCGCCACTACTTCACCCTGCAAGGCAGTCTTTTGTCTCACATAATTATTCCTTCTGCATTAGATTAGCTTGGTTACCTTACTGATAACAGTAATCTTTTTTTTTTATATATTGGACATCCCCATTGGCATATATTAAACAATTATGTATAAAAACAGTCAAACAGCCAACAATGTGTTTCACCTCACAAGGTTAAACTACCGGTTTCCGTCCGTATGCAAGCCCGTCATCAGGTTTTCACTTCATATTTGATAACAAACTCTATATATCATATTGAGTTTGTTATCAAATATGAAGTGAAAACCTGATGATGGTCTTGAATACGGACCGAAACCAGTAGTTTAACCTCTTGATTGAATAAAGTGAGGTCAAACACATTGTTGGCTGTTTGACTGTTTTTATACATAATTGTATAATCTTTTTTTCTTACTTTGATTCAGTGATAAATACTTGTGTAGACCTTTTTTACCAGTAACATTAACTATCTAACCTGTTTAACCAAACATATCTACTTGGTCACTGATTTCACACACAGGTGGCAGGTGCAGACAACTACTGTCCTATGTGCAACAGAAGTATGTTATTTTCTAGTGCCTACATGTGTGTGTTTTTATCTGCATAACCAGATTTCATGTAACTGAGACATAAGGAATTAAAATATTTCATTACAGATAACGCTGCTAATGGAATTATGTAAACATAGTTTACAAAGGATTTATAACTGTCTGAAAAGGGCCACTGAATTAAGTAGTGACACATATTTTTGGCCTTTTGCTGTACTAGAAGTGCGAGTTCAGTTCAGTATAAGGGGTTAATGCAGCACTTTTTGAGCAGTATCAAGTATGTATATTTGACAGATAATAATAGCTGTTGGCATTACAGACAAACTGTTTACTCCAAACATTAAAATCGAATTACTTTGACAACTGCTTCATGTCTAAAATGGTACATATACTAATAATACTAACGGTTTCCAGAAAAATATTTTATATTAATAAGAACTTATTAAATGCCCTACTTACGTATGGATTAGTTTCTCAGAACTGCCGCGTTACATAACCCCTTTTTAAAGTCATATGTTAGTAATAACAGCGGACAGATAACAGGGGCATTTCGGCTCATTTCATAGAATGAAATGTGACCTCAAATGACTTCTTGACCTTGTCGGGTAAAGATGGCTTCAGAAATAGTGAATAAGCTGTTTATTTTCCCCAAAATCATGCATAAATATTATAAACCAGGATTGAGTGTAACCTCTCCCGAAGCATTGTATCAAATGCATGCATTCATTGTTTACCTTGTATCGCTTGCTTTCGACAGTAAGACTCGTTAATGTCTTTCGCTGCTTGCTGTAAACTACAGTTTGGTGGTATGCTTCCTATGCTCCCTATACACGGATCATAGGTTCCAATACATACCGATGGGCGGCTCTAGTTCGCAATGATCCAACGTGTGAGGACACGAGATGTGTTCCTTTGGAGTGTAGATTTTCTCAGCAGTTAACTGACTAGTTTATGAGGCTAATGTACATTGCTAAATATCGTCATGTTAATAATACAATTTAATAACAGCGTAGTTGGTTACGAAATCTGCGTGTACGTGAATATTTTTCGGTACGATAAATGCGTAATTTCTTATTGTTTGAATTGTGGCAGGGCTGCTAGAACTTCGCTAAGTACGTAACAGTTCTAGATCTGCCGGAAGATGGCAGTAAAATGTACTACGCTTGCATAGTATATGAATCACCAACTGTGTGCCCGCAGGCACTATGATACTCACGGAAGGGCTGTTGAGTGCCCTCGGTAGTTTAAAATGTTGTTCTTCATAATTTTTTTTATTATTCGCTAATTAATGCAATACACGTGGTGATTTTCTTTGTATGAACGGAATCTGTCCAGTTCAGAGGAGTCAGAAATTACTAGATTGTGTTCAAGTTCCTCATTTTCTTGGGGTTCGGGTTTAAATGATGGGTGTATGCTAAGAAAACTGCATGTTGTACGTTGATCGTTCTTCCGGATTGTGTGTGTTGAAACATGGTTTGAAGATGTCCTGGTGTGCTAACGGGACGTACAAAGATAAATGTAATTATTTCCGTTTGCATGGTTTATCACTTATAGATCCATATGGTGGACGCCATACATTCTATGCTTCTCCTGGTCATCAGCTACCGAGGAAAAATGGCAACCTATGGTATAGCCGATAAATTGCGCACATAATGCTCCGTCTGTAGACAAACTACTTGTGTAAACGTGTGTTCCGATGAAATCGGCAGGACCATTGCGGGCAAGAAATGTTATGTTTAGCTCATATGTTGACTTGGAAGGCAAGAAGATGAACATCAGGTGGGATTTATAGTGTAACTCAAAAGCAGCATTCAACAAGAGGAAGACTCGTTTCACCAGCAAACTGGACTCAGATTTAATGACTAAAACTATTAAAGTGCTATACTTGGAGCATAACTTTGTATGGTGCTGAAACTTGGACACTTCGGACAGTAGATCAGAAATACCTGGAAAGTTTTGAAGTGTGGTGCTGGAGAAGAATGGAGAATATCAGTTGGACCGATCGTGTGAGAAATGAAGAAGTATTACGTAGAGTCAAGGAGGAGAGGAATATCCTACATACAATAAGAAGAAGGAAGGCTAACAGGTTTGGTCACATCTTGTGTAGGGACTGCCTTCTAAAACACGTTATTGAAGGAAAGATAGAGGGAAGGATACAAGTGACGGGAAGGCGAGGAAGAAAATGTAAGCAGCTACTGGATGACCTTAAGGAAATGAGAAGATACTAGAAATTGAAGGAGAAGCACTAGATCGCACTCATTGGAGAAGTGGCTTTGGAAGAGGTTATGGAGCTGTCGGAAGACAGAGTACAGAATGAATGAGGATAAAGGCGTGTGAAATTCGGCATTGTTAACAAAATAAAAAAAAATCAACTCTGAAAAAATAAAAATAAGCCTATATATTGCTGGATTCAGCGATTCTCAGGCATCCCGGTGGTACGTCTGTAATTGACCAGAATGTCAAAGTTGGGGCTTTGTGGGGTACAGTTTTATGCTTTCAATGGGGCACAAATGTATCTAGATTAAAACAATATCATGTTGCAGGCATAAGTCGCTGTTTATGAAGAGTTCCAATTTTTTAAAAAATTAAAAGCTCGGGCACGTAATAACATGTAGGTGGCGAAGCGAAGGGGGGTGGGGGGGCGGGTGGGGTAGAAGACAAAATTTTTAAACCGCCCCCCAATTAAAAAATCGGAGCAACTTACTGGTATTGCTACAAAGCGATAACTCATATAAAATTTATAACATTCAAAAAATGCAGCATAAATTTATTATTATTATTATTATTATTATTATTATTATTATTATTATTATTATTAAGCATTTTTCTCAAACTCACTCAGTTCACTTTCTTTTAAACACATATCCGTTCCATAGTCTCATTCCCATTGTCTCTATAATTACCAATCAACGCATATTCCTCTCTTTCTCCTATTCCTTCCCGTTGGTGGCTGGTTTATGGCTTTTTCTGTACGCGTTTTATCCGTTGTGGTCAAGCAAAAATATTATGTATGCGCCGTCAGAAATGCCGTATTTTTATGACTTGGGAAAATTGTGGCCATTTGGCGTCCCGAACCGAAGTTTGCAAGGCACCGGGACAGGGCTCCTTAAAACCCATTAAATCGGGACTGTCCTGGGAAAACCGGGACGAATTGATTGGATCAATATACGTGGGAGACGGTTCCATGTACCCAGGGACTAAAGCAGTGAACAAAGACTGACTGACTAACTGACTAACTAACTACATGGAACAGAGGCCTTCTTGAGAAGCTAACAGTTTCTCAGCTAGTCAAGGAATTCCTCGCATTTTGTGATCGACATTTTCCAGAAATTGGAAGGACATAAATTAGTCAACTCATTGTTTCGCAAATTATTTTGCAAGTTTGTCATTTCTGGAGTATGTGTTAGCTAGAGGTATTGTAGCGTAGTTGGCCTAGCGACTGGTCTGCGAACTGGATGATCGGTGTTTCGATTCCCGGCAGGGGCAATAAATTATTCTCTACTCCAAAACGTCTAGACCAGGCCTGGTAGCCACCCAGCCTCCAATTCAGTTGGGTTCTTCCCGGAGGTAAAGTGGAAGTGGCGTGAAGCTGACCACTCACCTTCATCTAGTGCGAAGGTTAAGAATGAGTGGAGCTCTACCTGTACTTCCCCACTCTTGTTGCTGCGGTAACATTTAATTCTAATACAGGTAATAAAAGTGGCTCACTTCGGCTAAACTAAATGCTGTGGCCCTGAATGGAAATGCTGTTGGGCCACTTCTCAACAGAGGCTGAGGGGGGAAGGTGAGAAATCGCGAATGGGTTAGGATTCAGGACAAATATTGTCTTTGAAGTAGTTTCAGGAAAACCATCAATAAGGATATATGATAGAGGCATAGCGACATATGGCGGCGCTGTAACGCCTTCCAATAAGAATGACATGTGCTTTATTAATTTTCTCGTTTATTATAGAAAACGAGAAAAAGTACAAAAATTAAAATGTACAAGTTATTTACAGTGATTGGACAAGTAATGGTAAAGCTAAAGTTCCTGTACAACCCAAAATTTTGTGATAAGTAGCGATTCTACTTTCGTTCCTCTTAAATACAGTCGAACTCGGTTATAACGTCATGAAAAGGACTGAATATTTTGTGTCACAAACGAGTGTCGTTATAACCGAGGAGTATAATGTTATGGTCAGAAGTGACGACTTAAATCGGTACCACATCTGACGCTATAGGCGAAGTGTCGTATAAACCGATGTCGTTATAACCGGGTTCAACTGCAATGCACAGTAAGACCATTTTTATATGCGTGATTTGTGTGATATATACAGAGTTTTGTACTTGTCGTTTCCGATCTTAACCACTCTTCTAAACTACGGATCATTCACAGTTGTAACTTCCATACCACATTTGTATATTGTCCACACTAAAGATAAGTCTTCTGTGTTATCATCTATGTCTTTTTGTTTTTCAATCTCAAACCAATTGTCGTTTTAACAACATGAACTTTATCAGTAATCTGTACATTAAGAACTGTATACAATTCTGAATCTATTAACTTATAACTAATATGTGTTTTGTATGATATGTGATACTTTAACTGATCTCAGCCATTCCACACTTGTTACTCAATTATAGTTGTGGCCTGTACGTCGTTTCCCCACCAATTTCCAACGGCCGGTTAAGCTTTAAACCGCCCCCCCGGGGCCCCGCGCACACTTGAGTCGAAATACCGTCAGTAGTACCATACATGATCCGCGTTGAATTTATGTAACACATTCATGTCCAAAAACGAGGAGTGATGGTATATGGTCCTTTAAGCAGCTTTGTCTACACTCTTGATAGACAGTTCTAAACTTTTGATTTATCTTCAAGGGGCCTCATTCAGTTACGACACAACCATCATAGACTCGATCTACATAAAGAACTTTTGAGGTTATAAGCCGAACTCGGTTATAACGTCATGAAAGGGAGTGAATATTTTGTGTCGTTATAAACGAGTATTGTTATAACCGAGTATACTGCTATGGTTAACAGTGAGAAATTAATTTATGCCACACAATATCTGACGTTATGGATGAGGTGTTGCAGTAACCAGTGTCGTTATAACCGGGTTTTACAGTTTATACCTATTTTAAAAATGAATGGCATGAGAGTTTGTGTTTACAATAAAAGTCACTTGCGTATATCATGTCACAATTTACTAGCTTCCGAATTAAAAAAAAAACTGGAAATTTGATACCTGGCAATGAATATGTTACAGGTAAGATATGAGCAGAATCCATAATTCCACAGCCGCAAGTTTCTGTACGTAGTGATGTAGGCCTAATAGAGGAACATTTCTAGGAGTTCCATCTGAATGTGTTGTCATTTATCCTTACATATCATACAATTAAATGTAGAATTTTACACTAGCCTGTTATTACCCATACATAAAAAAGATCAGTTTTCAAAGTAGAAAATGCATTTGCGCTACGATTAAGTTACTTTAGAGAAGTGTCGTTTGTAAACTTCGAACTTCTCATAGCCTCAACGCATGGTTTGTATTGTAAACTACTAGAAATAATAGATATAAGTTAATAATAATATTAATATTAACATTAATTACTTGTAACGTACGCTATATACATAAAGGTGTAGTTATATCTATAACAATGTAAATTCTCGTCCTTCTTGCTAGAAAGAATTAACCGGTAACCCCGATATAGAACTTGAATTATGTTATCTTGGGTGCAGAAGTGATACTTCAAACAGCTTGCTAAGACATTTATGTTCCTGTTAACAATTCCGGCAGGCGGTGCCTCGGTACATTGTTCCTAACATAAATTTCGTGTCCTTACCGTATGTTTTTGTACTGCTTTCTGTAACATAGTGTAGGATTACTTCCATAAAGTGTCTGGCGTTTGGTCAGCGAGTCTGGGCTGACGTCACGACAGTCAGAAGCGCCAAGTCGTTGTGTTTTTGCTTCAGTTTGAATAGCGGCTATAATCACATGACTGACGTAGGCGGGCCGTCAGGACACGTTACACTACCATGAATCTGATGCTGCTGTCACTCCCACTCTCGCTACGTTAAGAAGTGCTGTTGCTCATTTTGTAATGTGTAATCTGTAGTTTTCTGTACAGTTGGTGAGACTCGCTCTGAAGGTCGTTATACAAAATGACATGTACTTCACTGAAGTAATCTTAGTAAGCCTGGCCCTTTTAAGCACTATTTTACCACCCCTTTAAAGAATACAGTTTGTGTTGCATATTCAGGCCTCCTTTACGTTGGTTGTAACTTTAAGGCAGTTCTTCCTATGATCTTAATCAGTCTTCTGTTGCGTATTTCACTGAACCATTTAAGTTCAGTTCTTTTAATAGTATGTTACAGTATATTCTGTATGTTACCTGCTTTTTAGATGTCACAGACATGTTTACCGAATTTCACGTATATATGATAATTCCCGTTCAAATTCAAATGAATTCATTCTCATTTTGATTCTTAATAAAATAAACTAAAAAAAAGTACTACATAAACTTACAAAATACGTCGTTTAGGTACTTGCAGAATATAGTCCCATTGCAATGTGGCGTAACTGCCTACACACACACACACACGCACACACACACCCTTTCACCGTAACCCAGAGGCAATTCTTTGATTTTATGCCCATAGTACTTGCTTGACGAACCAACCCCATCATGTTTCCTGCACTATTATAATACTTCTAGCTCAAAAAAACTAATTACATTTTACGCTGGCAGACTGTTCGTAAGTATTCTACTCAAATCCTGATTTGTTATGCTGTAGTTTGCATTTGTTTCTTAAATAAATGCTGGTATGCATATGAAGTAAATTAGAATTTTGATAAACGGTTCACATCGCTTGGTGTGTTTTGTTACCTGTATGCTGTAGTTTTTATCTGTCGCTGTCTCTCTGTGGTATCACGCCGGAATCAAGAGGACTTGCAGAACGGATTACCTCTTCAAACGTTACCTTCTCCTTGAATTCACGGCCATTGTCATCTGTCCATGTCACCTGTTCTTTTATTTCCTCGCTTACTCTCTCATTTTCTTCATTTGTTACCTGTATCTTCATCGCCGATTCGGGTTTGTGATTACCGGTTTGATTCTTCGGCCTGTGTTTCTCATCGAGGTGGTGCCTCAGGTGACGGATCTTGACAGAACACAGCGAGTCTTGCATCGAGGGCGATAATTCTTCCGGAATGGCAAGACGTACTGCTTCAAGGATGTTACGACACTGGTCCTTCTTGTGACCTTGGCGATGTGCAGGACTAGCGTTATGATTATTGACCTCGGTAGTCTCTGTCTTGTTTGTTTCCTCTGTAATCGGCTGAGTTTGGGTCGGATAATTTTGGGTTTCGTGCATTAGTATGACGTCTGCGTAATTTTGCATATGTGTGGTTCTGCAAGCTGCCATGAGTTGTGTTAGCAGGTGTTGTGCGTGATGAACGAAGGCCGCGTTTGTTGCTTCTTGTGCCGGAACTTGAACGGTACACATGTCGATCACGGGGAACAGAAATGTATAAACATACGGGGAGCCAGTGACCCTTCTGGGAGTGTCTTCATCTCTTTGGTCAGTCTCTTTCTTCCTTCTTCCGTTGCCTGGGAAGTTACTGGTGATGGGGTTAGTGTGAGTGGAGTCACGCCAGTTAGCCATGATGTGTGATATGTCGAGGCCTGGTCCTGCCGAGCCGTGGGTTGATTCCAAGTGGGACTGTGCCTTCTGCAGTAGTAGTCCGGGGAGCGGTCGGGCAGTTGCTGTTAGTGAAAAGTCACATAAGTGTTTACTAAATTAATACATTAATCTGAGGCCGGGGTCCGATGCCATTTCAGAGATGAAGTACTGAATACAGATCGAGACTATGTGATAAACGAGCCGATAAATCTGGCTGTTGGACATCTCAGGGACACTAAAAGATGAGTACGAAGGACCGATGGAATTGTATTGGCAGGAGAAAATCGGCGTACTACTTCAGTGCAACTTAAGTTAAGGAACCAACCAACCAACCAACCCACTACACGGAGCACAGTCCTTTTTGGAAAGCTAACAGGTCCTCAGCTAATCAACAAATTCCCCGCATTTTACGGAACCCGGAGGCCCATTACCGTAATCACCAAGCGCCCGTCACCCGTCCCTGTCCTGAACCAGAGCAATAAATACTAAATGGATTGCTTTCGTATTGGAACTGGGCCTTAACCATCAAAAATCCAAACTCTAAGCGAGTGAATAATTACATTAACACACTTGGCCTCAATTACATCAGTGTTAATGCGTGTCAGCCGTAAGCTATCTGTGCGCATACTTCTAGTGTGTGGATCGGGTGCGATCCCGTGCCTTTTACGTGTCAGGTCATGACCCAGAAACTGATAGTAACCTTGCTTGATACTTTATAGTCTAGTGGTTAGTACATATACCGCCAAGTTTAACGCTAAACACTCTGTATTTTGAACACGCATTGTATTTATGCACTACGTATTAATCTTACAAGAAATAACCATTATTTTCTTATAGAGCACTCACCGAGTGGTCATCTTAACGGGAGCACACTATCTTCTCTGTGAGCTACGAACTGATTCGTCGTGTATAGTGTGGATTAACCCTTTAAAGCCTAGCGGTAACTTTACATACCACCAGGTTTAACATTAAAAAATTCTACGTGGTGCCCACATTGCGTTTATGTGTTTTGTACGGATCTCAGAACAAACAGCAACTTTTGCCTTATAAAACATTAAGAGATTGGTTTTTATAACCGAAGTGGAAAGTGTTTACAGCGCGGTACGCACTGAGTCCTTATATAAAACAGATACACTTCGTCTTTAAAGGGTTAATTTTAGTCTTCAAAAGGTTAATGAGAACTGTTGCACAAGTTGCTTTATACATTTGGTCTAAATTTATATTCGATCGTGTCCAGTACGTTTGAGAGACATGCGCAATAGACAGGCAGTAATTGCTTCATGCTTGGCGTAACTTAGACAGAAAATTTCCTTTGGAACTTGGGTCAAGATAATTTAAAAGCCAAAGACGTGTATAGAATAGAGGACCCGGTCTATAGTTTGGATACAAGCAGACTGATACAGCTGGGCCTCAAAACATTAGCCAGCCATGTCATCAGTTGCAGGTTGCATTTCAGTCAGCCCAGATTTCGCATGTTATTACACTGTTTAATACAAACATTTCATGCATGTGTTATGTTGTTAGTTTCACCTCGTTAGTGTTTAGTTGTTTGTTTCGTCCATAAGTATGAGTCTTCATAGTTGAGACTCAAAAACTGATTGGCACTACCGTTACGTTCGAAGCCAATGGAAAGGCGTGATTTTTAATGTTCAAATGACGGTCTTCAGATCTGTGATTGGTTCAAAATTGGCAAAAATAATCGCAGTCTCTCTCGTCCTCCTCCGAATCACTTACAGCGTCGACCTGAAGGAAATTCAGCCAGCGTGAATATGAGGGGCACGGCATTTCTCCGAAACGTCGGATAAAATATTATCCTATACGGCATAATAACCCAGAAGATCGATATATGAGCAACATCGGCTGTGGAAATTTGAAAACATTTCGGATGTTATTGTAATTGTTATGAAAAGCGCGACCACAAGTGGCGGCGCCGGTATCTTGTCCAAAGAAGAGGGGTTCTGTCTACACCGGGAAATAGAACTGTAAATAAAAGAGGAAAGACAGAATAATGCATACGGATTATTACCGTCTGCTACGGAAAAAGACGAATACGAGTTCAAGGAAGCGTATGTGTGATAAAGAGATTTATATAAATGCTATCAAACAGTGGAAGGCTCTAAACTACAGAACGTATATACTGACGAAGTTGCTACTAGCAATTAACCCTTTACAGACGAAGCGTATCTGTTTTATATAAGGACTCAGTGCGTACCGCGCTGTAAACACTCTCCACTTCGGTTATAAAAACCAGTCTCTTTATGTTTTATAAGGCAAAAGTTGCTGTTTGTTCTGAGATCCGTACAAAACACATAAACGCAATGTGGGCACCACGTAGAATTTTTTAATGTTAAACCTGGTGGTACGTAAAGTTACCGCTAGGCTTTAAAAGGTTAAACAAAATACGGACTGTCCCTGACAGAAAGAAGTCCGTCAACGAATCTAGTATGATAGGGTTTCGTTGGAAATCACTTTCAGTGCTCGACACTGAAGTTGCTACTAGCAATTAAATAAAATGCTGACCCCCTTCGGCAGAAAGTCCGTAGACGTAGGTTGTATGATAGGATTTAGTTGGAAATAACTTTCAGCACTGGACATTGTAGTACTGCCGTAAAGACCCAAGATGGCGGATGGTTAGGAAGTCTTGAATTGCGTGATTTCAGGTTTCTGCTGTGACGTAGATGAGATCTGCGCTCTTTTGTGGCATTACGCACCGTTCAGTGGTAGCACTGAAAGGTGCGTAATGTCCCAGAAGAGCGCATATGTCAAGTCTTAACCTTTTAAAGCCTAGCGGTAACTTTACATACCACCAGGTTTAACATTAAAAAAATTCTACGTGGTGCCCACATTGCGTTTATGTGTTTTGTACGGATCTCAGAACAAACAGCAACTTTTGCCTTATAAAACATTAAGAGACTGGTTTTTTATAACCGAAGTGGAGAGTGTTTACAGCGCGGTACGCACTGAGTCCTTATATAAAACAGATACGCTTCGTCTTTAAAGGGTTAAATGAATTGTTTGCCGCAGTACGTTGTAATCTGTCTGAACTATTACACATAAGACTGCTGATGTGGTTGAAAGAGTTTGAATGAGCGGCAGAAAGGCTAAAGTCGTGTGACTCTTTGATCTTCTGTGGAGGATGCACAGCGCGGTGGAATTCGTTTGAGAAGTATTCGTTGTGTCTAGTGCATATTGTTGGGTTTGAAGGCTGCCCTGGCCGCAGACGACTTCTAACCTATATGCTAAGATGGACAGCGGTAGGCCTTTTCACGCTCTCTGGTGCGCGATCTTGTATTCAGGGTACAGATTCCTGTGGGACGCGACCCATATCCTGACTCATGTTCCCGCCTTCCATAGTTGTGATTGGGCCAAACTACCCCAAACTGTCCTTATACAACCGACAGTTTTTTCCTCCGTATCAGTTGAGGATCGACGTCAACCAATTCCGTCGCCCTTAAAAGGTGGATGCAGCGCGTTGGAATATTTAACTATTATTTCGTGCAGAACCCCCCCCCCCCCCCAAAAAAAAAGACCATCATATGAACATAAAAAGTCTTGTTTTCCCACAGCCATTTTGACATGAATGAGGCGCCGTTCACTTGGTGATGCAGACACATGCACTGAGCTACAGGGAAAAGTGCTTGTTACTGGTTAAAAGCTCGCTGGTTGCCAATGTTGTACACTCACATGCCTCAGAACAGTTCATGGCGGTGAAATAATCCGACGCCTTCAGCAGCTGTCCGTCCTCGTTCTCTACCTCGACAACTAGACCGAAGTTCTTGCCAGGCTGATACCACTGGCCGGCGGCGCTGCCCACGTTGAACTCTACCCAGCCACTCTTGCCATATATCGGAAACATTCTGGAGTCCAGCAGCTTTCGTTTTCCTGATAGCAGAAAATATCGTCAGATTAACAAACAAACCAACCAACCAACCAACCAACCAACCAACCAACCAACCAACCAACCAACCGACCAACCGACTAACTAACTAGCTAGCTAGCTAGCTAGCTAGCTAACTCCATGGAGGAGAGGCCTTCTTGAGAAGCTAACAGTTTCTCAGCTAGTCAAGAAATTCAACGCATTTTATGGAACCCGAAAGTTCATGACCGCATTCACAAGAGCCCGCCACCTGTCCCTATCCTGAGCCAGCTCAATCTAGTCCATGCCCCATCCCACTTCTTGAAGACCCATTTTAATATTATCCTCCCATCTACGCCTGGGTCTCCCAAGTGGTCGCCTTACCTCAGGTTTCCCCACCAATATCCTGTATGCACCTCTCTTTTCCCCCATACGTGCTACATGAATCGTCAGATTAACACAGGCTAAAGGGGGAGTCATGATAAATGTATGTGCTTGCTAAACTGCGGTACTGGAGGAGCCTACAATAAATTTTGCCGGGCTAATTTAATTGTGATCTGTACTGCAGCGAGCTGGGCTGGCTCAGTCGGTATGCTGACTAAATGCGGACTGGCTAATCGAGGAGTCGTGTTCCGAATGCTGGCAGGGGCAACAGGTTTTTTTTCCCCTCTCCTCTGAAACGTCCAAACGTGCTCTGGGGCACAACCAACTGCCCCTATGCGATGGGTACTGGGACGATATGTTACCCGATGATAAAGCGGCCGGAGCATAAACCTGATCAGTCATGTCCATCTAGTAAAAGGTAAAGCTATCCCTTTACACGCCTGGATAGGCCCTTAAGATCTCCAGGAGGTGGGAGCTCCCACAATTTACAGACAATCGGCACATTAAGGTGGTAAGATTGTCAGCCCTACGCCTCGGCCGCCTTTATCCCCCCCCCCCGGTACTCATTTCCGTTACGAGGCCAAGTCGACCCCAGGGCCATAGTGCGGCCCCATATCCATGTAGTGCCGAGGTTAAGAATGAGTGGAGCTTTGCCTATACCTCATACCTTAAATGAGGTGCCGAAACGAAAACTTTACCTTTTCCGTACATTTTACATTTACTTCGGCAGTACATGGAAGTGGGCGGTAATGTTCATGCCCCAGCCATCTGATCTGCACGGAGAGAGTTACCTGCACCCACTTAACGGGAAGTTGGGTGGGCCCAAGAACCGGTATGGACGTTTCGGAGGCGAGTAAAACCTTTTGCCCCTCCCAGCAATCGAACCACGATTTCTCGGTCGTCCAGTCTGTAGCCTGGTGAGTATATCTACTGCGCTGTTTCGTCTCCCATTTAACGAAGGTAAAGGGACAACAGCTTTTACCCTTCACTTACAAAGTGGGGCATCCAACTTTTATATGGCATAGGGCCAAAGGCATTAAATTATTGCTGACCGCACGTGGAAAAAATAAAGACAAGTGGTAAACGTAACCGCTGAAATTGTTAAATTAAAATTTATTAATTTATATTATTAATTAAATTATGATAATAATTTAGAAATGTGGACGGGGGCCGCGTGTTCGAGACCCATGACTTACACAGTGAAATATACAGACTGCTAAGTGGATTCTGTGCAATTTCGTAGTATCTGCACGCTGCTGTTGTAACTGGCGGAATGTGATCTGTAGTTACGAGACGTGAACACACAGACTTGTAAAAGATGAAAAGTCGGAAAATGTGGCCATGTTAACAAAAGGGAATTACATGTTTTAATTAGAATTTCAATAATCAGAAAACAATCGTATTACAAATTGCGTGTGTGTTGCTGTAGCCTTAGTTATCCAGCATGCAAAGCATATGCGCCATATTATATTGTCATCTGTGGTCTGTCTGTATCTACCACATTTTTCCACATTCTCGTACGCGGCACGATTTTCGGGGGGCGGGGGGGGGGGGGGGAATATTGAACACAGAATGTGTGTTTCAAGTTTCGAAATTTTGCGAATGCGCCTAAACCCTACTGTGAACATGGAACTGCAGTAGACTGTAACATTTAGAATACAGTCGAACTCGGTTATAACGTCATGGAGGGGACTGAATATTTTGTGTCCTTATAAACGAATGTTGTTATAACCGAGGAATACAAAGTTATGGTTAACAGTTAAGGAATTAACTGATACCACAGAATATATGACACTTTAGGCCAGGTGTCGTGTATACCGGTGTCGTTATAACCGGGTTCCACTGCACTTTTGGTTATGTGGTCGAACACTGGAACTTAGGGTCTGCCAAAATAGAAAGATTCCCCAATCCTGACAAAATACAATCGGAGTTTGGGGACACAACTGTTTCGGGACACTTCGCCCCCAAAAACTTGTTGGGTGCAGTGCGATTCATGTTTCCACACATTGTTTGCTATATGCACCTCTCAAAGAGGGAGATATCTTATTGTGAACAGATCACATTCTGTAGTGTTACTTCTGTCACTGACCTTTATTCTTCTTCAGGGGCTGTGTGTACCAGTACACTGACACACGTATCTGCTTGTCATCATCTGCCATGACTGGTCCTGGAGTTGCCGGAAGTTCTGGGGCTTCCGGAACAGCCGGTGTGTCTTTTTCAGGTTCTTGTTCCCCGTCGTCGTTGTCATTATCGGGATTAGGAGATGAGACACCAGCAGATTTACAGGAATGTGCCTTTAGTGTGTGGTTGCCCTGGAAAATCACAGTTTCTTAGAATAATTGGTTGTACACATGTAAGGATTCCATTTGTTCTGGTTTTCAGGGGACAGTCCTGGTTTTATGGATTTTATAATAGCTGTGTCCCGGAATCTGGCAAAATTCGATTCTGGACGCCAAATGTCCCGCGTTTTTATGTGTCATATAAATACATTGCTTTTCTCAGTGCGTACGTACATGTTGACTTTCGCACATTGGGAGAAAACATGTGTAGGAGAGACAGCCATCAACCAGCCACTAACAGAACGAGTGTAAGATGGAAAGGAAATGCGTAGATCAGTAATTTTTTTTGGACTCAGGGTCTCCTTGGTGTGTGTATATGATCCTATATATAATCAGTAATTTTGCGGGTTTCTACTTGACGATGGCCAGTGTACGCGGCCGAAACATGTAGTAGGATAATAAAAAGGGGAACTTGAAGATGGTGTTTTGTTTAGTCTGCAAACATTGAAACAGTGTAGATTAGTTATTACAGAGTCTGGACTGAGACTGCAAAGTTTGGGGAACAAATATGTACAGAAAACTAAATAAATAGATAAATAAAAATAACAATGATTTGTCTGTATATCAATTTTACCTGAGCTATATCTTTGTAATGGGGGCACGCAGTGGCGCAGTTGGTGTGAGGCGCGGCGCTACAAGCCGGAAGGTCGCGGGTTCGATTCCCGATTGTGTCATTGGAATTTTTCATTGACATAATCCTTCCGGCCGCACTATGGCCCTGGGGTCGACTCAGCCTCTCACAGAAATGAGTACCAGGAATATTTCCTGAGGGGTAAAGGAGGCCGGTGCGTAGGGCTGACAACTTTACCACCTTCATGTGCCGATTGTCTAGAAATCCTGGGGGCCTCAACCTCCTGGAACCCTAAGGGCCTGTCCAGGCCTGTACAGGGATTGCTTTACCTTTATATATTTGTAATAATATTCATAAATTAGTCTGTCTTTTACCCTTGTGTGACGGGTTAAAATTTTTGTCTTCCACACACTTCCCCCCCCCCCCTCCTACCCGCGCCCTCCTAAATGTTTTAAGTGTCCCGCTTTTTGGTTTGTAAAAAATGGGGCCTCTATGTGTATGTGACGTAACACGCTGCAAGTACGAAGAAATTAAAATTGGGGGAACACCTACTACCTACCCTTCAGCCCAGAATTTTTGCCTGACTACAGACTACAGTTTTGCCTGTTGTTTCGTATAGGTGTGAAACATGGTATCTCAGATTTAAGGGAGGAACATGGGTTCAGGATAACCCTGCTTTCATAAATTTCGCAACTGCGTTGCCACTACACACTGTAGAGCTAGACTTCTGTACGAAGAAAGTTGTTGTATGCACTGAGCAATGCTGCTATCCAGCGGTAGGCTACCGAACTTCTATGGCTGAGGTGGCCGTCAGTGTATCGACTCACGAATGCTTTCCATCCAGTTTATGCCGCCCTAGTCTCCCATTCATGACTACTGTAACAGCGACTGCGAACGTACGTTAAAAGAGCAAGTCTTAGCGTAGATAAGAGGATGATGGATATAAAACCGGGTGGGAAGGCGTGGATTGGATTCATCTGGCTCAGGACAGAGACCTTCTTGTTCCATAAAATGTGGGGAATTTCTTGATTAGCTAAGGAAGGAGGACTTCGCTGCATGGTGTTGCTTAGTTGTGTGGATAATCGTACCTGAGAAAACTTGTAGAGGCGCAGAGTGGCAGCTATGATGGTTACGGTGGTATTTTGTTGTGCTGGGTAGGTTAGATTGAACAGCAGGTTCATGGAGTCTCCGTCGACCCACAATTTGATATTGGTGTTATTTGGAAGACTGCCTGAAAGGAAAAGTACGCCTTGTTTCAGCAACCCATTATGAAGATGATGATCTTTCCTTTTTAACTTGCATAATTATTTTACACTTTTGGATATTACTAATAATACTTAACGTAATCCACATTGCGTGCAGTAGGTTGGTTATACAGTATTTAATCCAACAAACTGCACAATCAATAGTAAATAATCATTCGTCATTTGTGATGTGCCTCCTACACGTTTCGAAATCTACAAAGTCATCATCAGGGGGGTATATACAAAAACATACAAATACAGCAAATTCTAAGATGTGGACGTGTGGATATAAAATACAATATTGTCCACATACGCACATCTTAGACAGAATTTACTCTACTTGTATGCTTTTGTATATACTTCCCTGATGATGACCTCGTAGAGGTCGAAACGTGTAGGAGGAATATAAGTCAAATTATTATTAGTAGTATTATTAATGGTTGTGCAGTTTGTTGGATTAAATGTCCGCCCGTCCGTCCGTCCTCCTGTCCGCATGGAACAACTCCCACTGGACGGATGTTTATTAAATTTGATACTAGAATATTTTTCGGAAATCTGTTGAGAAAATTCGAGTTTGAATAAAGTCTGACAAGAGTAACGGGCACTTTACGTGAAGACCTATATACATTTATTATTATATCTCGCTGAATTCTTCTTAGAATGAGAAATGTTGCAGACAAAAGTTGTAGAAACAAGCACAACGCACATTTTATGTTCAGTAACTTTTCTCCAAAAGTCGCGTCGTTTATGAGATAATGTGGAAAAATATAGTAGAGCCAGATAGGCTACAGACGACAATATAATACGGCGCATCCGCACTGCATGCTGAATAACTAAGGGTACAGACACACACTCAACATGTGTAATACTTTTTGCTTTTCCACGGCAACAATGGTTACGCGAACTCACCTCAAATGTTAAGTTTGTGCGTACATTGCCTGTGTTGTTTTAGACACATGATGGGGCTTCTTGTATAGGGACTGTTACCTGCGATCCTAGTGTTAGAGCAGGCTACAATTTACATATGGCATTATTCCATGAGCGTCTTTCTTCATGCTCTGGTACAAAAGTTGGTGTACGGGCCGATGTTGCCTTATATCGAACTGTGTGTTGTGCTATAGTTAATACTTACATGACGGGTGGAAACTGCGGCTCAACATGGGATATGCGTCTATAGGCGATGGATGGAATATATTCAAGTTAAGCAGCTTTACGCTTCCATCATTTGGGCCGTTTGTAGGGCTGGGACTAAGTGCCGAAGATTGACTGCGATATATCGTCACCAACTGCATGATTTCCTTCAGACGTTCCTGCTTGTCACTGTAACATAAACATCACATTCAAAGAATCGGTCAGCTTTCAGTTTTTTTTTCCCCCGCATATATAGTGTCTGTCAGTCTTTCATTCTTTAACATCTGTATCCTCTAAATATGCCCTTCATTGAACAGTCTGTAAATTGTTTTTACGAGAATGGATAATTTGATTGGATCGTTTGCTCTTCAATGATTGCTGCGCATGAGTTGGCAGGAGAGGTTGCATGTTCACACTGATTGTTACGCGAGTTGACAGGAGAGTTTGCGTGTTCACACTGATTGCTGCGCATGAGTTGACAGGACAGTTTGCCTGTTCATACTGATTGTTGCGCATGAGTTGGCAGGAGAGTTTGCGTATTCACACTGATTGTTACGCGTGAGCTGACAGGAGAGTTTGCGTGTTCACACTGATTGTTATGCGTGAGCTGACAGGAGAGTTTGCGTGTTCACACTGATTGTTACGCGTGAGCTGACAGGAGAGTTTGCCTGTTCACACTGATTGTTACGCATGAGCTGACAGGAGAGTTTGCGTGTTCACACTGATTGTTACACGTGAGCTGACAGGAGAGTTTTCCTGTGCCAGTATTTCCCAAACTTTCTTGCTCTCGGACCCCTTATGGCTTCGGAAAATAACCACGGATCCTCACATTCTTGCTGACGTAATTACAGAGTGTCCAGATGACATGTATCCAAAATTAAAAATGTATATGTGAGAACTGATTTTAGATAGCTACGAATACATACCAATAGCGTAAGTAACAATGCATTGCATGATTTGACCTTAATTAAAGTGACTGTCGCTCGCGTTGCGGGTACAGGGGTTTTCTTAATCAGATGTTCTAACGATGAAACGGAACAAACATATCGACAATTAGAAACGTTCCTCGATTATTTTTAACAAAATATTATTCCTTTAATTAAAAGATAAGTACACTTCAAATTAGCCGTTACAGAAATGTTTCCACGGATCCCCTGGAAACTGGTCGCAGATCCCTTGGGGTCCGCGGAACACACTTCGGGAACTACCGGTCTGTGCGGCGATTACAGCGGCAGGCTTCAAAGGGTTAATCCGTAATGTGTAGTAGTTTTGCCCATGTTTAACCCTTTAAAGACGAAGCGTATCTGTTTTATATAAGGACTCAGTGCGTACCGCGCTGTAAACACTCTCCACTTCGGTTATAAAAACCAATCTCTTAATGTTTTATAAGGCAAAAGTTGCTGTTTGTTCTGAGATCCGTACAAAACACATAAACGCAATGTGGGCACCACGTAGAATTTTTTAATGTTAAACCTGGTCGTATGTAAAGTTACCGCTAGGCTTTAAAAGGTTAATATACAGACACGTGTCCTTTTTCGTGTAACTACAGCACGTAATTCTGGTCTGCTGACAGAAATACCAGCATTCGGTCACTACGGACTACTCAGGCTGAAGTCGAAACCTGAGTAAATACATCTTTCAAAGACGCCTTCTGCCTTTTCCACCCTTCTTTGGTTAGATTTGTAATTAGGTTTATAGTGGCTACAAATCTGGTGTTGCAAAGTCAACCACGCTGCAGACAGGCGGTACTACGTTGAATAGATTACTGAATTATTGTGCCGATCCCAGAGGCCGCAGGCTCTAAGGCGTGGGTCTGCGGCCGCTTGCTTGCTGAGATTGCGGGTTCGATTCCCGCCGGGGGCATGGATGCCTGTCTCTTGTGAGTGTTGTGTGTTGTCAGGTAGAGGTCTCTGTGTCGGGCCGAGCACTCGTCCAGAGGAGTCCTACCGAGTGTGATGTGTGTCTGAGTGTGATCGTGAAGTCTCGATAATGAGGAGTCCCTGGCCCACTGGGGGCTTCCGTGCCATAAAAAAAAAAAGGAATTGTTGTTCTTATCTGTCGCTAAACGTAAGAAGTAACGAAAAATATTTACGAAAGAATTTTTTAGATTTAAATACCAGACATTTCTCTGCTTTGTGGAAAGAAGGAGCGGACGCCCTAAGTCTCGGAGTTCGAGATTTCGACCTTTCGTGATCACCCATTCTGTTACCATTGCTTCAACTTTCCATGACTGGTTCCGACGAATCGAGATGAGACCACATGCCTGGCGAATTGGCCTGCTAATGTGCAGATCACTCTTATCTCAGCGCAGCTGTCTTTCGTTAAGTGACGTGCAGTGCTTTAGTGCTTTATGGAATGAGTCTTTACTTCAATCATTCAAGGCATTTTGTGCTTCCAAAAAATATGTGTATTTTATTGAAAATAAAACGTTCATGCTTTTGATTCTTTTCTTGGGGTTATTTTATACTTCTGTTACTGGTATTGTATGAAGTTCTTGGGGCCAAATAGGAGTTTTACATTGAAAATGGATTATGTTTTGATGATTCTGATGTTTCTGGCGGTTTAATCGGTCTCTGTTAATTACGAACATCGATACTGTACCCTGAAAGGTGTTTGTGTGATCTGAACCAGTTCCAGTCACTTTACAACATTTAGGATGCAAGTTAGCACGGATTATTGAAGTAGACAGTTTTAATGCGCTGTCTAATAAACACCACACTTGCTAGCAGAATTTTAGACGTTAGTACTAACCACGAGCCAGACGAGTCCAGTCAACTTTTTAAATAAGAATCCGTTTCTACTTCTTTGGGAGGGGGCCGCGGTGGCGCATTTGGTTGAGGCACTGCGCTACAAACCGGCAGGTCGCAGGTTCGATTCGCGATGATGCCATAGGAGTTTTTCATTGGCATAATCCTGTCGGTCGCGCCATGGCCCTGGGGTCGACTCAGCCTCTAACAGAAATGAGTATCAGGAATATTTCCTGCGGGTAAAGGCGGCCGGTGCGTATGGCTGACAACCTACCACCTTCATGTGCCGACTGTCTAGAAATCTGGGAGCCTCAACCTCCTGGAACCCTAAGGGCCTGTCCAGGCCTGTAATGGGATTGCTTTACCATTTTTTTTTTTTACTTCTTTGGGAGATTCATGTTTTCATCTAGCGAACTGGTATCGTAGAAGCTAAGAAATCGACATAAGGTAACATGATGATGATGATGATGATGATGATGATGATGATGATGATGATGATGATGATAGTGTACCAAACTACTAATTTTTACGCTTCGCCAGTTTTATTGGCCGGTACGTCATCAGTTTTATTGACCGGTACGCGTCACCAGTTTTAATGGCCGGTACGCGTCACCAGTTTTATTGGCAGGCGGTTGGGGCGGGGGGTAGGTAGTCTGGACACCCTTCTAAAATGCCTTTCAGAAAGGGGAGGAACCAATGACGGCCTCGCGTCGGATATCCTGTCTGTGTGTAGGCTATATGTCTGTCTCTGTTCTCCTTTCCATTCATCTCTAGCTGCCGCCGCTGCAGCCCGCTTGGCTTCATTCATTGATGCTTTGGACACGTCACACACACTCCGCATGTCTGTCCAGCCAGACGGTCTGGTCATTCAAAACCCAAGTAGCCCAAGGCCGTCCAGTGCCACATGTACGTGCAACAGACCCAACGTCTAATTAGTACTTTTAACTGTATTGTTTGGCTGTTAGTTTATTTAACGACACTTCATGATTGCAGGGGGGGGGGGGTGTCTACCGTCAGTGGTGGATGACTTAATGATGGGAAGTTGTTAAGTTACTATGGAGTCACTGAGGAAAACCTCAAATAATTTATAGCATTGCATGAGCTAAATTATCACAAACCGATAGAAATATTGTCAGTTCAAATAACGCAAATTTGACATTTGATGACCGACGAAGGGCCACGCAAAATTTGATGATGATAGTACTATTGAAACAAAATATTCCGACATATTTAAACGTATTTTTATCATTTTTTAATATTGTGTATCTTTTATCAGTTTTTCCAAGCAAATGCTGGGATGCTATCTTTTAAAGAAGGTCATGACCGTTTTTGCTAACACCCTTTTTATTTCATCATTCACAGTCGTCTTCTAGAAATATCTGCTTGAGAATATCCCGTTAAATAGACTAAAACGACTGGAAGAGATTTATGTACCGGAAGGTATAAATACTGTTGTAATGAGCTATGTCATGCAGGCATCGTAAATAAGGAAACGTGTAAGATGTGTCTGGTATGGTGTGCTTGGGGAAATGGGAAGTGCTTAGAGAATTTTGAGTGGGAAATCTGCATGAAAAATACAGTTTGAGAAACGCACGCAAACGGGAGAATGTTACTTCAACTGTTCTTCAAGAGACAGACTTGAGATAACTGTGAGCTAGGTTCTGTTGGTAGAGTTTGGGTTCAGCGTCGGACTTTTGTGAGTACGGTGATGAAATTTTGTCTGTGATATGAAGGTGTTATGTAGCCAGCTAGGGTAACATGGCTTCTAAAGGAACTACTGCAGTCATGGAATTTTTAAGCCCACAAAGCATTATAATTTGGCAACTTCTGTGAGATCGTGTTCAACTCTTTTTAAGACCCAGTGGCTTGATATATATACAACCACATTTAACGTACAAAAATTCTGCATTCTGCCCACCACACAGTGGATTTATGTGTTACGGATCTCGAACAAACAGCGATTATTTTCCTGCAAAATATTCAGTGATAGGTTTTTATACCCGAAATGGAGTGTCTACTGTGCGGTACGAGCTGAAACTTTAAATATATAGTCTGGGTTAGCTTCATTTTAGGACACCAACGCTGCATACTTGTCTTCGTCTACATGTTGCTGTTACCAGAAGGGCAAATAGCCGAAGCCTAGGAACCTTCCAAAAAGCACTGCTCTTTCTGAATTCAAAGAGCAATAGATAGGAAGCCACTTTTAATTTTCGTCTTTAAAGGCTTAAAGCAAAGTTAAGAGCACTGGAGTGCCGCAAGGAGCGTTCAGTGCAAATACTCTACCCAGATCGCTGACCGACAGCTTAACGTGAGGTGAGCGCGATCGAACAGACGGTATGAAGTGGTCCCTCTACTGAGATTTTTCGTAGGATTTTTTTATCTCCGAACACAAATGCCGCGACGGTATTTCAAATTAAACACTACCACTTTCTTCCACGGCGTCGCAATCCGCTATTAATTTAATAATTGTACCATTTCATTGAACATACACACCACGAACTTAAAAGCTTCGTGGAAGACAGTTTGATAGCAAAAGTGGTGCCACTGGGTGGACATAGTTTCTTACCGGCAAAGGTGGATGCTGCGATACCGATCGAAGCACAGGTACCTTTTGAATGCTTCATAATGCCTGTTTTCAGTAATTGCTGCCACCTGACGTTAGTAGCCGTAACTATAGGCGTAAGTTAGAACGCCGAAACGGAATAACTGCAGAATATCATTCGTGACTTTTATATAAATAAATTGGTATGTAGTATCGAAGCCGATCCCAGTGGCCGCGTGGTCTAAGGTGTGGGTCTGCGGCCGCTCGCGTGATGGGATTGTGGGTTCGAATCCCGCCAGGAGGCATGGATGCCTGTCTCGTATGAGTGTTGTGTGTTGTCAGAGGTCTCTGCGTCGGGCTGATCACTCGTCCAGAGGAGCTCTACCGAGTGTGGTGTGTCTAAATGAGTGTGATCGCGAAGCCTCGACAGTGAGGAAGCCCTGGCCCACTATGGGCTGTTGCGCCCTTCGGAAAAAAAAGTAGTATCGAAGATTACTGTAATTAATTTTTCGTGTATGGTTGTTTTCCTTGTAATATATACTTAGCACACCAAAAAAGTAAGTAAATGAATGACACAACACGGCAATAGGATTGGTTGTTTTTCCGAATTGGAATTGATAAGGGCGGAAGAATGAAGGAATTGTATGTAACATTGACGACAGTGAGTGTTTTATCGTGAACGTAAGGTCAGAGGTTAAATTATGTTTGGCAAGTTTTTAACTCACTCCATAGAGCAGAGTCCATCTTGAGACGCTGATAGTCGCTTGGTTCGTCAATACATTCCCCGCATTTTGTAATAACCCGAAAATTGACTGTCACACGCACTGGAGACGGCCAGTGAACTGCGTCCTGAGAAGATATTTGCTGTTAAAAAGTGTGTAGCCCTTTGAAGCCTAGCCTTAACTGCATGTGCCACCAGGTTTAGTATTCACAAATTCTGCGTTCTGCTCACAGAGTTTATTCTTGTGTTTTGTGCGGATCCTAGAACAGACAGCGATTCCCCCCCCCCCCCACTCTCCCCCCTCCCAGCAATAAATGATTGGTTTTTATAGTCGAAATGCGGTGTTTACTGCGCGGTGCGTAGTGAATTAATATAATTCAGGTTCGTCTTAGTCGTTAAACAGTTAGTCGCCGGCCTCTCACCACGGAGGCCCCCCCGCGATTCCAGATCAGTCCATGTGGGATTTGTGATGAACAAAGTGGCACGGGACAGGCTTTTGTCCAAGTACTTCGGTTTTCTCCTGTCAGTATCTTTCCATCAATGGTCCATACTCATCTTCATCTACTAACTGCTCTCACCCGAACGTCGAATCCTGGAAATCCTCCAAAAGGTCATCGTCTTTCGGAAATCGAGGGGCATAGGATAGAAAAGTACTTTCACCTAGTCTTTAGCACACCTTTTCTTCGTTTGCAAGCAGTCGCTGTCGATCAGGTATATCATGGTCTTCATTTCAGTTACCTGTCCAACCCATCCTCCTCCTCCTCCTCCTCCTTCTTCTTCTTCTTCTTCTTCTTCTACCTTTCGATGTAGAGGTCCAACCCATCCTCTCGCCATAAATTTGGTTACTGTAGTGATAAAATAGAGGACGCCTACAAGCTACGGTGTATGTTGCCACAGGATGCCAAAAAAATTCTCCACGTTCTTACAATTTATTTAAGCTGCATTTTAATATTATACATTCATCTTTTGTTCAGTCATTCAAGTGGCCATGTTACAACAAATTTACCGACCAAAGCGGTGCAGATCTTGATTTTCTAATACTCTAAATACACGCCTAATCCACCTGTATTGTACTTAGCCTTTAGAGGGTTAATATTTCAAAATCCATTTTCAATAAAGGAAACATATTCCACTGGCATCTCAGACTCGTTCTGAAGTGTCAGTACAGGTGTCACAGTAAACAGCTCCCCACACTGTTGTTGTTTTGACAGCGTGTACGTAATGCAATCTATATGAACTGGTATTTGTGTTATGAATAACACACCAAAGTGTTACGTCGTGAAATCTGCATTCCTCTTGCTGAAATGTTAAGCCATTAAGTTATTAAACGAACTTGTCTTTAATATTTTATGAATTCGTAACAGTAGCCTACCACTGACGTTATTAGCTCTTAAATTTTATTAATTTTCTTGTATGCATTATTATACAGTATTATAATTTTTTGTTTCGTATTTGTGACCGCACTACCGTTCATAGCAATACAGCATAAGATGGACGGACCGACAGACGTACAGATAGAATGGGAGAAAGAGGAAACAAACCAATTGGGAGAGATAGGCCCAACAGACAGACTCCGTCTCCCTCGAGAAAGGAGATAAAAAAAAGAGGGCAGAAGAAAAGAATGCGGGAAAGATGCGGGAAAGATGCTCTTCCCTCTTTCTTTCCTGGTCTCTTATATAGATGTTCCTTGTTTTGTCAAAATACAACTTAAGTCAATTCGATATTAGTTACAGCCGTGCAATAAG
>BLKM01002270.1:159363-209614 GCA_013340265.1 Coptotermes formosanus
AGATTTACATAAGTAGCACTACGTGTTCCCTCTGACACACCCTGTATTTACTATCATTTTTTTAACACTACATGTTTCGATCAAGCCTATCATCATCAGGTGTCTGTTTTACACAAAAACTTAAAACTGAAGGTAAAAATTTGCGAGATCTCACAAATAATATAAAGTACGTTTTATATTATTTGTATGTACTTTATATTATTTGTGATATCTCGCAAAATTTTACATTTTTACCCTGAGTTTTAAGTTTTTGTATAAAATATACACATGATGATGATGATGATGATGATGATGACGACGACGACGACGACGACGATCTGCTTGATCGAAACGTGTAGTGTTTGAAAAACAGTAATAAATACAGGGCGTGTCAGTCGGAATACACAGTGTTATATGTGAATCCCTAAAAATTTCGCTTCGGAATTTAGACGATTTTTCCTCTTAACTCCCTGCGTCTGTTGACTATTACTGAAAGCAGCAGGAATAGTCTATGGAGGAAGGTTGAACACGAAATATTTTCACATATATCATCAGAATCAACTCGATACTTCGTGTTGTATACGAGCTGGTCCTGGTGATATATGTGAAAACATATGTACACGGTACGAACAATTTTAAATTTACGAAATATTTTGTTTCATTTTAACTCGGAGTCTTATCTAGCTGCCGGTTAAAATACGTTTTAATCAAATCAGAAGGGACAGAGAACACGCTACATTACTGCAGCTTTTTGAACATGTAAAACGGGCCTGGAGTAGTGAGTAGTGTGTAGTGGGTGGCAGAGAAAGACAGATGTTACCATTAGGTTATTTATGGAACTGTGCGTTCTGTCAGACATCAGTCAGACGTGTGTAGACGTCGAGACATTCACATAACTCGATTAACTAGACCGAAAAGAAATTTCTTTTCTGTAATTAGAAACAGCTAAAAATATCTTTGGCACACGTCTCTAGTCTCAAGATAATTGTATAATAACTGCCTATATGCAGCACAGTCCTTCTTGAGACGCTAGTAGTGTCTCATCTAGTCAAGCAATTCCCTGTATTTTATGGACGCCGAAGGTTCTTTACCCTGTTCACAAGAGCCCGCCACTTGTCCCCCATACTTAACCACATCAATCCGGTCCACGCCGTTCCGTCTTATGTCTTGAAGATCCATTTTAATATGTTCCTCCCATCTACACCTAGGTCTTCCAAGTGGTCTTTTTCCTTCCCCCTTCAGAATCCTATATGCACCTCCTTTCCCCCATACTTGCCGCATGTTCCGCCCTCCTCACATAATAATAAATATAGAAATCTTATTACAAATCATGATTTTGGTTAAAGCTCACTGACAACAGTCTACGATAACAGATAATTATCGTGAAATTTTAGGAAAATCAACAAATACTCATATAGCCTATTATTAGTGACGTGACAGTTTGTTAGCACACACAAACGCACATTTCATCACGTTAGTGATCCTCAAAGGAGAAGCTGATTAGTAAAGCACAGGTTGCAACGTCTTAACATAACTTTAATATGAGACACAACAACACACTTCGAGCAAGAACACAATTGTACGCAATTCACACTACAAAACATTCGTCGAAAATTAAACTTACTAGCGTGCAATATCAAACTTGCACTCGACTTCAAGTCATGCATGCCTTTTCGTAGCTTTATGATGTACAGTCGTGAAGTTTTGACACAATATGTTAGACAGAAAATTTATTATAGCAAACGAAGCTGTATTGAGGGATATAAAAAGTCTTTGATAGAGTATTTTTGTGTGGTAATGCCATATCCAGTCCGCACTGCTGTACGAAGTCTGTTCAAAAAGTTAACGGAATGATTAAATACAACACATTAACGGGCCAGATAAATTTTATTAACCACAAAAGCTTTGAAATGGTCCCCTACTGCGTTAGTACAGCGATTTTATACACATTGCTACTTGGACAGTCTTCTTAAAGTTGTAGACGGAAATGCGTCCGTGAATATGTCTTTTTTTTTTCTCAGCGGACAACAGAACAGTTCGAAGTTTCCGCTCAAGAGACCCAGAACGTGCAAATTTCGACCGATCTGATTTTACATAACCTCTTATTGTATAGATAACTTATTGAGAATTGGGTACCATTACAGAAAGCCATATAAATGGAGTTACAGCACCCTACATTTTCACTTTAGAAATTTTTACGGCTATAGGATAGGATCGGCGAAAGTATTGTTGCTGTCTGTGCTGTTTGCAGTTGACCTTGGCATTGGTTTTTCCTGGGAAAAGCCGACCGTCTCTTGTTTGTGGCTGGTAACCAATGTATTCCCTTTAAAAATACAGTAGGCTGAAGTGCACTCGTGTTTTGTGTTGCGAGATAATAGAGTTATTTTTGTAGTGTCCTATGTGGTTAGAGTTGTGCATAAATTTGACTCCAGGCTTGTTATAAAAGAAACCCCTAACAAATAGCGACCAGTGCTTGTTTAAAAAAAATACATCATGCAGTGATACTCATGTTTTTGACAAGATCTGTAGGTTTTTGAACCCCTCGACCGTCGTCGCGAGTAAGGGACTACTCACACTGTACACGTCAACTGCATTCTTCTGAGTAAGCGACAATACGAATGTAGTTTGGACAGGCATCAATCGACCGGACAAGACCAATGGCCGAACACACAAAAACTTTTGTGAACATTCAAGAAGTATTAAGCTTGACTTTAAATACAAATGCAGGTGAGTCACAAGTCATAAGAAACACAACAGCATTCCTAACACATCTTCTTACCTGTCAGCATGGTCGATTTCTTGGCTGCAAAAAGTAAACATGGTGTAAATTAAACCCGGATAATGTATGGCATTTTGTTGATATTACCAGATGCCTAATTAATACATGGTCAGTTACAGCTAAAACAATGTACATTTATAAACGGACATGCGCATAATAACAAACGCGAACATATATGGATTGTGTTCATACCGCCTGTCCCATGGGACATGTAGGATGTGCCGTATTTGGTTTCTTTCGTAATGCACTGACACTTGCAAGAAACCACAGTACTACAGTTTACTGGAGAAGGTTTGTTTAATTTAATGAATATGTTTTTTAAAAATTGTAGCAGTTATGGGTGGACAAGACAACTGGGTGAACGTTTCTAGATTCTTCATGCCGCTGTATAAGCCTATGTCAAATTTGTGTCAAAAAGGGACACCGTTATTGCACGCTATCGTGATTGATAAAATCATGTTCTATTAAGGCTTACATGTTTTGGCACCTCGTGGGGATTAAGGGCTCTTATCACGCGAACTGGGTGGGGGGTACGCGGTCGCGTAGTTGGTTGAGGCACTGCGCTACAAACCGGAAGGTCGCGGGTTCGATTCCCGATAGTGTCATAATCCTTCCGGCCGCACTATGGCCCTGGGGTCGACTCAGTCTTTAACAGAAATCAGTACCAGGAATATTTCCTGGGGGGGGGGGGGGAGGTGGTTAGGCGGCCGGTGAATAAGGCTGACAACCTTACCACATTCATGTGCCGATTGTCTTCAAATCTGGGAGCCTCAACCTGCTGGAACCCTCTGGGCCTGTACAGGGATTGCTTTAACTTGTGCTACTTTTTATCCTGAGTTGGTAACATGTTACAGCATCCTGAGTTGGTAACATCTTGATGTAGTAGGTTGAGTTTCTTATAATCTGACGAAGTAATCTTTTTACTGCTTTGAAGATGAAGACAACCCGGTTACCGCAAGCGTCGTAAACCACCCTACCCCCCCCCCCACCCCAACATAGTGTCATCAAACAAGAACGGAAATAAGTTCAGCTGCAAATCACGTGAAGAAGTCAGGAGCTGTACCGACCTGAAGAGTAGATTAGGGACGTTTAGACGTAACTGGATTGCGCCAATAGCGATGCATCAGATTAGTAAAATAAAACAAACAAATGCAGAGTATTTAGTTTTTATTTAACTTCTTATTCAATTTCTCCACGACATGTTTCGGCATATTTGCTGCCATCTTCAAGGGGGTTATATTTGATTACATAAAATTGCTTTCAATGTGCATTAATATGTGACTCTTAAAACCAGGGCTGTGGAGTCGGTACACAAAAGCTCCGACTCCTCGATTTTTAAAACTTCCGACTCCGACTCATTCATAAAAGCTCAATATGTATTAATAACGGTAAACCTATAAGACATTTCATCGCCACCACGTGAACCATCAGGCTACTGTTTAGACTTATAACCTATATTTAAGTATAAGTCTAATGGTTACTGTAGCTATCAGGGCTCTGGAGTTGGAGTATCTAGTTAAGATTTTAGACTGAGGTCGGAGTCGGAGTGGGCAGATTTTTACTGACTCCGACTCCACCTAAAAATTCCTTCCGACTCCGACTCCACAGCCCTGCTTAAAACATTAACCCTTTAAAGACGAAACGTATTCTGTCTAATATAAAGACTCAGGGCGTACCGCGCAGTAAACACTCTCCACCTCAGTTTAAAAAGCCAGTCATTTGATGACGTGTCAGGCAAACGCTGCAGACTGTTCCCAGATAAGTACAAAACACATAAACGCAATGTGAGCACCATGGAGAACTGATTAAAGTTAAGCCTCGTAGTACGTAAAGTTACCGCTAGGCTTTAAAAGGTTAAAAAAATAAAACCATACAACTAAATATTGTGCATTTTTTGTTTTATTTTACTGACTTACTTACATGCACGGAAATGAACAACGTAAAGTCGATGTATCGCTTTGCGTCTACTTTATCCTATCTGTTTCCTATCCAGACATCGGCCTGATGCCAGACTAGTCTGTTGTAGGCGACATATCGGGTGACGCTGTATTATCTCGTGTGCAAGGTTACTCACATAACCCTTTATTCTACTCAGCACAGCTTAGTGGCGTCAATTCCTGTAACGCGGGTTTGAACATTGTCGGGGTCTGTCGTAGGTTGGAATTGGTACGGCTATTTGGAAGAGACTCGCGCGCCACCTGAGCCTCACGACGAAGCAATACAGGGTTAACATTAAGGTAAACGTAAACTCGACCATACGAGTACCTTCCCGTCAGCCATTTTGTCGAATTTCTATGCTAACAATTTCTTTACGTTGACTTATTCGCTGTACCACAGTTAATATTACGGTGGTAACACAATTACACTTTGAGGGCTTCGCTGGTCTGGAATGTTAGGCGCCGTAGGTTGGTAGTTTTACCGACGTTTCGGGGAAACCTATCTGTCCCATTTTCAAAAGTCAAGCAGCCCAAGAAGATTGCTTGACTTTTGAGTATGGGACTGATAGTTTGCCCCGAAACGTCGGCTACACCGAGGTGGAAACCTGAACTTCGCACTTACACTGTGCTCAGTATCTCAGCAGACATTTTAACATTACACACGCACGCATAGGCTGTATAAACAACCAACCAACCAACCAACCAACCAACCAACCAACCAAGCTACTTTGTGGAGCAGAGTCCGTCTTGAGAAGCTAACAGTTTCTCAGCTGGTCAAGAAATTCCCAGCATTTTATGGAACCTGAAGGTTCATTACCGCATTTACAAGAGCCCGCCACCTGTCCCGATCGTCAACACATAGGCTATATAAGTATATAGAATTATGTGCATGTTTTGTGGGTAGCTACAGTTGGACGATCTGGGGTTCGAATCCCTAAAGAGGCAATAAATTTATGCGTTCTCTAAAGGTTCCAGACCGGCTGTGGGGCTCACCCAGCCCCACGTCTACCGTGCATGCTTTGTAGTAGGTTAGACGATAATGTTCCCCCTGTGCTTTAAAGTCATGTCATTAAGGCGCAGAGGGGGAGTGGAGGTAAGCGGCAGCACCGTCATTGTGTTCACAAGCATCTAATGCCAGGGTTGTGAAAGTCTACGGCACTGTTTTGACAAACCTGAATAGGTAATGCTAGGCAAACCGATTATATGTGTTGTGCGTTGTGTTTTGAAGAGGCTGGTGTAGGTGTTGCCCCCCCCTACCCCCCCCCGGCCCCCCATGAAGCTGAACAGTAGGTCGCGCGTGATCCTCCTAGACTAGAAGTACCTTGACCCGAGTCTGTCTAGCAGAAGTAGCGGTCGTCTAGGACGAGCTAGGAGTGTCAAGTGCGTGTGTGTAGAAGTGAGAGTTGTATATACGTATATACAGTACGACACCAGACAGTAGGGGTCGTGTTCAAATGTCGTACTTCGAAGTACACTCCGTACTCACAAACGCATTTGAATCGCCTCGGTATAGTGTGTGCAATTGCCACTTTGTACTCGTACTTGTTCAGATGATTAATAAATTCCCAAACTTCCAGTATCTTCACAGCTTATTTTCCCAACAGCCACTTAACCTTTTAAAGCCTAGCGGTAACTTTACGTACCACTAGGTTTAACATTAAATAATTCTCCATAGTGCTCAAATCGCGTTTATGTATTTTGTACATATCTC
The DNA here is from genome assembly GCA_013340265.1 of Coptotermes formosanus. NCBI lineage: Eukaryota > Metazoa > Arthropoda > Insecta > Blattodea > Rhinotermitidae > Coptotermes > Coptotermes formosanus. The sequence goes on from BLKM01002270.1 coordinate 165,770, forward strand.
GGAACACACTGCAACTTTTACCGTAAACATCAGAAACTCACTATTTTTTTATAAACGAGGTTGAAAGTATTTACAGCGCGGTACGCACTGAGTCCTTATATACAACAGATTACGTTTCGTCTTTAAAGGGTTAATATCTTCTCTGCTGCTTTGGACTCTGAAAGTTCTCTTCCCTTGCTGATCTCTATATCGTTCCTGTTTTGTTAATACGGACTAACTGCTACTTTTAGCCAAATTGACTTATGTGTAGCAAATAATTCAACTAATGGCCCTCTGTGATACGTAAAAAGATGACAGCTGCATCTTCAAGAGTAACCGAGATTGGTGGGGGATAATCTGCCTCTCAAAGCATTTCTCACACGTAAAACGGGGCCACCTTTTTGCTTCTCCTGTAAAACTGATATTTTATGGGTTGCCCTCTTTTTTACAAAATAGCGGCGATGTGCATATTTCATTCCCCCCATTTGCGTATGCCACACACACACACACACACACACACACACACACACACACATTATGCCCTACTTAAAACCTAATAGTACCAGCAAAGAATGCGAATTAGTGTCATTACGTAATTGTCTATAGTTCATTACTGACCAATTTCGCGTAAGTCAGATATCTTCGCTGGCACTTTGTAGTCAATCTTTGCTCCTCTTGAATAGTGGGAGAACTATGTAAAACAAAGGATGAAAGTATGATCGTTGGTAAGTTAATAATCAGGGTTTTAGAGAGAACGCGGGAAGGTAAAATATTCTGAACGGAATGGATGGCAGAATTTTCTGTTTATGAATCGCTACTCATTTAGGTTTGGCACTTTCGTTTTCAAGTTTGTCACATTTTCACTGAATTTATTATATATTCTTACATTATAATGTTGCCCGCTCTGTTGTCAAGACATGAGAATTTATTTTCTGCATTTACTTTGTTTTCTTTATTTTAATTTAACACAAATAATGTCTGCACAATTCACTATATACATACTCCTATTTAATGCAAAGTATCAAAATGAAAATGGTAGTGAAAGCTAACTTGACTCATTAGCGTTATTTAACCCTGTAAAGACGAAGCGTGTCTGTTTTATATAAGGACTCAGTGCGTACCGCGCTGTAAACACTCCGGTTATAAAAACCAGCCTCTTAATGTTTTATAAGGCAAAAGTTGCTGTTTGTTCTGAGATCCGTACAAAACGCATAAACGCAATGTGGGCACCACGTAGAATTTTTTAATGTTAAACCTGGTCGTATGTAAAGTTACCGCTAGGCTTTAAAATGTTAAACAACGTTGGCAGCCTTGGCCTTACTGTTTACACCCTCAAGTAGGTCTGAAAGTCTTTTTGCTGAATTCAGTACAGTGTCTAACAACTTTGCGTGCCTCTTGAACACACTTCGTGCATTACGTACAACCGACTGATGACAGCAGGGGCAACAGAATGTGCGGTCACCACAACGAAACAGTTTACCTGGTAAGTCGCTGACAAATTCATACTGTAGAGGTCTTCATCTAGCGCTTGTCAAAGAGACGTTTGTTGTAGCCAGGTTTAAATTTCTAAACTCATTATATTGTCACATAAATAAAAACACCGAAACTTTTGCACATAAAACAAATACTGTAAGGAATGTTGTTGAACTAAGGTACAGAACAAGGGGTGAGGTAAATGCAAAATAGTACTACCCACGTGGCGACGTATTTTGGAAAGTGAATTGTTAACAGAAATGTAACACAGATTCAGGGCACCAGCCTAAAAATTGGGCAGCAGATTACAGCTGACGCGAAAATTCGTCTCAAGACTGAAAAAAAATTTTTAAAATTTCAGTAAAAAAAAAATGGTTGCATGAGAAATTAGTTGAGGATCGCTGTTATAGAAAATTACATGTCAGGAAACTTACACATGTCACCCTGTAGGCTATTATTAGGGGAGTGGCATAAACTGGCTTAGATACTGGGCAGGACCTGTATATGTGAAGTGAGATATGTGTACATAATTTTGATTAAGAAACTCTTTGGAAGAAGGAAAGGAGTTTGGAAATTAATATTAAGATGGTAAAATTTTCCCTGTCCACGCCACGAAGACATGTGGGGGAGGGGGGGAGTACAGGTGTAGCTCCACTCATTTTTTAACCTCGGTACTAGATTACGGTGAGTGATCAAATTCACGCCGCTGCCGCTTTATCTCCGGAAAAGAACCCTGGTACTCATCAAACAAGAGGCTGTGTGGGCCCCAGACGCGGTCTGGGAGTTTTGGAGCATGTAAATAAATAGCTTTGAGGATGGTGGGTAGCGGGGTGGGGGGGGGGGAGCATGAAAATGACTCGGGATTATATGCAATGGAATTATCGGTACTGAACGTCAACTTTGTAATACTGGATAGGTAGATGGCAATACCTGAGAACTGTGTCCAAAAGGAAGGTTTGCCTGGCCTGTACTACTATACAGTGTCGTATGATGTTTTAGCATTCATTGTCCCTGTTGGCATAAATTCAGTACATATATAATTAAAATACCGTCAGATAGCCAACAATATATGGTTTTATTATATATAGATTAAAACAGAGCTACCGGTTTCAGCCGCACGGGGCCATCATCAGGATCAAATTCAAAAACTTATGTAGCATAAACTGTACAGGTGAAGGCCTTCACTTCCCCCCCCCCCCCTTTATTTATGTACAGTTTATGCTACATAAGTTTTTGAATTTGATCCTGATGATGGCCCCGTGCGGCTGAAACCGGTAGCTCTGTTTTAATCTATATATAATAAAACCATATATTGTTGGCTATCTGACGGTATTTTAATTATATATGTACTGAATTTATGCCAACAGGGACAATGAATGCTAAAACATCATACGACACTGTATAGTAGTACAGGCCAGGCAAACCTTCCTTTTGGACACAGTTCTCAGGTATTGCCATCTACCTATCCAGTATTACAAAGTTGACGTTCAGTACCGATAATTCCATTGCATATAATCCCGAGTCATTTTCATGCTNTATATGGTTTTATTATATATAGATTAAAACAGAGCTACCGGTTTCAGCCGCACGGGGCCATCATCAGGATCAAATTCAAAAACTTATGTAGCATAAACTGTACATAAATAAAGGGGGGGGGGGGGAAGTGAAGGCCTTCACCTGTACAGTTTATGCTACATAAGTTTTTGAATTTGATCCTGATGATGGCCCTGTGCGGCTGAAACTGGTAGCTCTGTTTTAATCTATATTTAATAAAACCATATATTGTTGGCTATCTGACGGCACTTTAACGTTTTTAAGCCTAGCGGTAACTTTACATACCACCAGGTTTAACATTAAAAAATTCTACGTGGTGCCCACATTGCGTTTATGTGTTTTGTACGGATCTCAGAACAAACAGCAACTTTTGCTTTATAAAACATTAAGAGACTGGTTTTTATAACCGAAGTGGAGAGTGTTTACAGCGCGGTACGCACTGAGTCCTTATATAAAACAGATACGCTTCGTCATTAAAGGGTTAATATTAGGATTCTGTTAATCTAAGGATACTGGTATAGAAGAGCGATGTCATGGGACGAGGCAAACCTCTGAATATCTTACGACACAAGTGTGGTCATAACAAGAACTAAAATGAAGACACGGCCTGACTGCCGGCTACAGTATGTGGTGCCGGAAACGGTGCAGATGGTGCACGATAGATAGTTATAAGAGAAAACGTGTTCTGTTTTCGACTGTTGAATGTCATTTTTACCGCGCCTTAGTCGCACTCCTAATTTCAGCGCTCGAAACAAGGTTTCAATCTGTATGCTGGTTAATTCTTTAAAGACTAAGATTAACCTGAATCATATTTAAAGGTAACTTGAATTATATTTAAAGATTCAGTCCGTACCGCGCAGTAAACATACTCCGTCTCGGTTATAAAAACCAGTCAGTTAATGCTGTATAGGGAAATAATCGCTGTTTGTTCTGAGATCCACACAAAACATAAATACACTGTGTGTGCAGAACGTATATTTAAAGTTTCAGTCCGTACCGCGCAGTAAACACACTCCGTCTCGGTTAAAAACCAGTCAGTTAATGCTGTATAGGGAAATAATCGCTGTTTGTTCTGAGATCTACACAAAACACATAAATACACTGTGTGTGCAGAACGTATAGTTAAAGGTTCAGTCCGTACCGCGCAGTAAACACACTTCGTCTCGGTTATAAAAACCAATCAGTTAATGCTGTATAGGGAAATAATCGCTGTTTGTTCTGAGATCCACACAAAACACATAAATACACTGTGTGGGCAGAACGTAGAATTGTTGAATGTTAAACCTGGTGGTACATAAAGTAACCACTGGGCTTTAAAGGGTTAAATAAAACTTTTCTCGAGATGATCGCCATGATCTTTTAATCTTGAACTAAAGGCACTTTTAAAGACTTGTCTGTATACGGCATTTTATTTCACTCCACGACACTAATGTTGCTCCTACCTCAGAATTTTCAAGATCCCCCTTTTATAATGTAATTAACTTCAGAGCATTCATGTAAATTTTTATAAAAAATGATACACCAGAACATCGATACACCGTAACATCTGATACAGTGTAAAATCGAATTTCGTTGTCGAGTGGCAAGAACTGCTGCTTTGAATTCTGGGTCTCACGGGAACGATGTTTGGCCCAAAGATCCCATATTTGGACTAAGTTTCTTTTTTTAATTTTTTCTTAATTTCTCCGAGAAACAGCCGGAATAAGACTGTGAGAGAGGACACGATCATTTTGTTCCAGATGCTGTGATCTTACAACTTGGCGCGTGTTAAGGAAAGCAGGATAATTACCACGTGACTGGTGCTAAAACTGTATGATGTTAACCCATTTGACGCTATCCATCCCATTGTATATAGAGAAGTGCATATATACTATGCAATCCGTCTGGCACAATCCTTATTTATGTCAGACGGGATACATGGTGTTATTTATGTATGCTATTATACACCGAGCAAGGTGGGGGTGGGGGGGGGGGGGGGGGGTGGTTATTTAACGACGCTTTTCATTCCTGAGACCACACAGCGTGCACAGTAAGTGAATTAACCATGCATATGTAATATTGCAGCGCATTGGTTGAATGACACTGACAGGAGAACCGAAGTACACTTAGAAAAAACCTGTCGCGGTGCCGCTTCACCAATCCCAAATCCCATACGGTCTGGCCTGGGATCGAACCCAGTTGTATTTCTGGTGAACGAAGTGGCACTTGGGATCGATTTTTCTCCGAGTAGTGGCGTTTTCCCCTGTGACCGTCTTTCGACCAATGCTGTATGCTCTGTGACCTTATATACGGGCACATAATACGCAGTTAAAGTTGGCCGCATCGAACCGGGGGGGGGGGGGGGGGTTGGCTGGGCTGATGTCACATGTGAGTGTTGTATTCAGCAATGCAGCACAGGGCACGTAGTGACGTGACATAATTGTGTTAACTGGCCGAGTTCTATTTATACTGCGGCATGTTGACGCTTCGTAAGCCTTACTCAGTCGTTTGTACAACTGCGAAGACCCCGATTTAATTATCTGCTTGCGTTGACACAGTACTCGAAGAGTACATAGTGCTTTCATATGCGCCCTTTGTGATTCTTACCCCCCCCCCCCTTTTTCCCCCTGGCACAACAGCCCCTAGTAGGCCAGGGCCCCCTCATTATCGAGGCTTCACGATCACACTCGTTCAGACACACGACAGACGGTAGGACTCCTCTGGGCGAGTGATCAGCCCGATGCAGAGACCTCTACCAGACATCACACAACATCTACAACAGACAAGACATCCATGCCCCCGGCGGGATTCGAAACCGCAATGCCAGAAAGCGAGCAGCCGCAGACCGCCGCCTTAGATCGCACGGTCACTGGGGTTTAGTCCTACCCCTTACTGGTCCTTATTGTCTTGTACAGTGTTTGTGTTGTCAGGTAGAGGTTTCTGCGACGGGCCGATTCCTCGTCCAGAGGAGTCCTACCGACTGTGGTAAACCCTCGACACCTGCTGTGAACAAGTGGGTAGAAGAGGGAAGGACTACGTAAATTAAAATAAAGTAAAGTAAAGTAAAAGAAGTAACATGCCACGCAGGCACAGGGCGTAAGCATAAGTATGGCTCTACTCATTCTTAACCTTCGCGCTGGATTGGAGATGGGTGGTTAACGCCATGCTCTGGCTGCCTTACCCCTTGGGAAATGAGCCCTGCTCCCCATTGCAGGGAGGCTGAAGTGAGCCCCAGGGCCGGTCTGGACTAGTATGGAGAAGGGTAAATGGTGAAATTACGCGCAGTGAACGCCATATTTCGTGTGTAAATGAGTTTCCATTCGTACTTTTCCACATTTATTACTGCAGTTGGATGAATTTCGGTGTAAGAAATCTGCTTTCTGAGCATGTATCAGTTGTGTGCAAACCGGCGCAACAAGGCCGTACGTTCGTGCGGGGAATGAATGAAATTACGTGCATTTACATGCGTACCGTTCATTAACCTTTTACAGCCTAGCGGTAAATTTACACACGACCAGGTTTAACATTAAAAAATTCTACGTGATGCCCACATTGCGTTTATGTGTTTTGTACGGATCTCAGAACAAACAGCAACTTTTGCCTTATAAAACATTAAGAGATTGGTTTTTATAACCGAAGTGGAGAGTGTTTACAGCGCGGTACGCACTGAGTCCTTATATAAAACAGATACGCTTCGTCTTTAAAGGGTTAATTAGAAGACGATAACCGGACAGTCTCCTGGTCAGAAACGACGTGCCTTTATATCGGGTTAGCGTGAAAGACAAAACCGAGTAGAGGCTGTGTTGGTTGACGACTTAGTTTGTTTGCCACGTGGTTTGTTTTTATCAGAGGCACTTTAACAAGCGAGAAATTGCAGATTTTACGGTCAGTGAGTTTGTAGAGGTTTTTTTTATTGTAAGCAGTACTGAGTTCAGAAAATGTGTTAGTTAGCAAATGAAAATAACGATTGAGATCGGAAGTGACGTTCGTACGTTATTTTAGGACTCTTTAACCGGTAAGGCTGCGAGGCACACTAAAGGAATCGAGACGAAATCGATTCTAATCAACTACAATCCTACAAAGGCAGATCTATTTTTTGTACACGGAATTCTGAAGTCAGTTAGCGGTTGTCTGCTTAACCTTTTAAAGCCTAGCGGTAACTTTACGTACCATCATGTTTAACATTAAAAAATTCTACGTGGTGCCCACATCGCGTTTGTGTTTTGTACGGATCTCAGAACAGACAGCAACTTTTGCCTTATAAAACATTAAGAGACTGGTTTTTATAACCGAAGTGGAGAGTGTTTACAGCGCGGTACGCGCTGATTCCTTACCTAAAACAGATACGCTTCGTCTTTAAAGGGTTAAGAAGGTAACGTGTGAAACCGGCAGGGCTGTCGTAAGAACAGAACTACACAGTAAGCTAAAAACATACGCAAATATCCTGAGAACTCAGTTACGTGAATTTCGCTTTCTTCAATATGCCATTCGAACTCAGCATGATGTGTATACAACTGTGTTTGAACCGGTCTTACAAAAGCGACTGATGTTTCATTTCTCGTAATATTCTATCGGTTAGGTACAGTGTTACAGACAAAACAACTCCAATTTCTTGAATGAATTGGCATTTCTTTGTATAAACACGCTTACGTTGCTGTTAAACGTAATACTGAATTTCACAGGCACTTCCTTAGGCTTATATAATGTCAATTTTGCTGATTTCTACTTGATAGACAATGCATTATAGATCAGACTGTAAGGTACTGAACTGTAACCAATTCGTTTTAACAACAGTGATACCTGGGGTAGGCCTATATTCGTCGTAAGAAACAGAAACACTTAAAAATATCCCAGATTCAAATCTCGGCACGGGTAAATGCTTTCAGATGTTATTACAGGATCATTATTTGTTACAAATATCGTGTGTCACTTCCTGTCGGTTAGCTTACCATATAAACTGCACCTACTGAGTGGCCTTCCCGCGGGTGCGTTGGTATAGCGGCGGAGAGTGACAAATAGGGTTGGTCAGATAAAATAATGTTCGTGATTTCAGGCTTTGGCAGCGGTGTAAATGAGATATTCGCTCTTCTGGGATGTTACGCGGCGTATATTGGTAGTTAGATACGGACGTTTCTTGGACTGCTTGACGCTTGAAGATTGGACCGATCGGGTGCCCCGAAACGTCGGTAACTACCAATCTACGTTGCGCGACATACCAGAAGAGCAAAAGTTTCAAAATACGGCTTTATTATTCAGGGTTTTCTGTCTTCCTACGGAAACTGACAATCTGGTAACATGCCCAGGCCTTCCGGTGTACCGTGCACATTCACTCTACCATTCGACGCTGTCAGGTCACTGCACGCAATTTGCAAGCCTGTTGTTGGGTTTACTATTTGGGTACTCAGATTCACCACCATGTTAGCATATTCATCGTTATACCAATATTATATTGGATAACATCTATGATCTGACGCCAGCCACTCTCCGCGGAGGACGCAGTTCAGACCCACAAAACTCTATGTGGGATTTATGTAAACCATTTACAGACGAAGCGTAAGGACTGAGTGCGTACCGCGCTGTAAACACTCTCCACTTCGGTTATAAAAACCAATCTCTTAATGTTTTATAAGGCAAAAGTTGCTGTTTGTTCTGAGATCCGTACAAAACACATAAACGCAATGTGGGCACCACGTAGAATTTTTTAATGTTAAACCTGGTGGTACGTAAAGTTACCGCTAGGCTTTAAAAAGTTAAATGAAGTGACACTGGAACACGTGTCTTTCTTCCTAGTACTTAAAATTGCCTCTGTCAGTATCATTCTACCACTACTCCGTAGTCATTCATCCATGTAGTACCAACGCTATGAAGTCTCCTCCTCCTCCTCCTCCTCCTCCTCCTCATTCTTCTTCTTCTTCTTCTTCTTCTTCTTCTTCTTCTTCTTCTTCTTCTTCTTCTTCTTCTTCTTCTATGGTGCGACAACCCGACGCTGGGCCCTGGCCTCCTGCAGATAGCCTCTCTGTATTTGTCTATCCATTGCTTTTCTTTTCCAGTTCCTTACACCCATTATCTTCCTACAATCCCCCTCTACTGCCTCAATCCATCTTATTTCAGGTTTACCTACAGGGCTTTAACCAGCAGTTGTGTCGTGTAACATCTTTCTTGTTATAGGTCTACTGTCCATGCTTTCTGTATGTCCGGCCCACTGTAGGCTTGTCAGCTTAACAACATGTGATAAACATGACTCCTTATGAAGTTTGTATAACTCTTCATTGTTCCTTATTCTTTATCTTCCATTGTCTTTTCCTGGCCCCATATTCGTCTCAGTACCCTTCTTTCAAATGAATCAGTGGCCATGGTATAAAGTATTAACAATTGACAGGTAACAGGCTTGAGTGGTTAGTATTTCTGTATCGTACACATAGGTTCCAGTCATAAGCGTAACCTGGCTAATAACATTGGACGGAAGGGGGCAAAATTGACCATGGGCATTAGGAACTCTATTTTACAAAAGAGTCAAATTTTAAAGGGGGGAAAATTGGTCCCATAAAACGCAAGTTTTTCTTTTTTTTTTTTCAATTTTTATTTGCCATTATTCAATTCAGTAACCGAAAAAACTATTCCTAGGTTGGAAAGATATTGGAGGGGGGGGGGGGCATTTGCCCGCCTTGCCCCTCAACCCCAAGTTCACCTGTGGGTCCAGTGTTCAAATTTCGGGCTGGAGACAGACTGGCTATCCTAATGTTATTCGTGGTTTTTTAACGGCTGTAGACATACGACGGAAGAGCGTCGCAAAATAAGATTCAGGCCGCTTGATTCCGTGCCCTCGCCAATTTATTATTCTGGGTTATTGACAGTGCCCTTAAATAAACCAAGAATAAATAAAAATAGAACACATAACAAGATGTTTCGCGCTCTAACTCCATTACAGTCTGCAGGTCATTGGTTGTCATTACCCCGATAAATATGCCGTTCTTTCACACAACTAGCTCAGTGGTATCGGCTTGTAGAAGCCCCACCCCTTCGATCCCAACCGTCGCCACGAATATTAAAAATAAAAATTTTGAACTCACAACAGTCAGTCCAAGAAAATGCACTGTATAGTTCCCAGACATTTTATATTACAATATGACGTTGAACACTGCTACATGTTTCGATCCGTTATGGGATCACCATCAGGGAATCACATTAACCTTTTAAAGCCTAGCGGTAACTTTACGTACCACCAGGTTTAACATTAAAAAATTCTACGTGGTGCCCACATTGCGTTTATGTGTTTTGTACGGATCTCAGAACAAACAGCAACTTTTGCCTTATAAAACATTAAGAGACTGGTTTTTATAACCGAAGTGAAGAGTGTTTACAGCGCGGTACGCACTGAGTCCTTATATAAAACAGCTACGCTTCGTCTTTAAAGGGTTCAAGTAACACTTCACAAAACCGAACTAGCAATCCATGTACGCAATAGAAAAATGTAAAAAGGCCAAACAGTTAAAATTTAGGGTTGTGGTGTAAATAGATCCCGGAATATAGTGTTTTGGAGACAGCCTTTGTATTATAGGAAGACATCTTTTTATTTTTTATTTTTTTAATATTTAATAATTAATAATTTAATATTCTTAATATTAAAATTAATATTTTTATAAACTATTAAAAGTTAATATTTTAATATTAATATTTAGAAGTTTTTTAATATTTTTAATATTTTACTCTTCGGACAATGGATAAAGTCCACAAACCCATCACCACGCAACATCTTTTTATTGTGTACGTGGATTGCTAGTAGGTTTTGTGCAGTGTTACTTTAATGTGATCCCCTGATGGTGATCCCATAAGGGCTCGAAACATGTGGCAGTGTCCAACGTGGTCTTGTAATACAAAATGTCTGGGAACAATATAGTGTATTTTGTTGGACCGAGTGTTGTGAGTTGGTTATCGACAGTACACAGAATGAACGGTATAAAATCATTTTTAAGTCAGCGACACCAAATAAACAGAATATCTACACATCGGAATTTCGCGATGGCTACGTCAAATACGGGTAAACCTGAGGCAATGACCAGTGTCCAAAATAGTATAAACACAAACCGGTAACACGCCGGTAAGCGAAGTGCCAACAGCGAGCCTTAACCTGCCATTCTACATTTGCAGTGCGGCACGCGATCTAATTTTAGAAACACGAAACAACGAAATTCGATGAATAAATACAGCAGAACCCGGTTATAACGACATCGGTTTATATGACACCTCGTCTATAGTGTCAGATACTCTGTGGCACCAATTAATTTCTCACTGTTAACCATTACATTATACTCATGGGTTATAACGACACTCGTTTATAACGACACAAAATATTCCGTCCCTTTCATGACGTTATAACCGGGTTCAGCAGTAGTTTATTCGCGTTCATAAAATATATTATTCACAAATATGTTGTATTATTGGCAATACAACGTATTTTTCTTGCCAAAATATAAACAGAAGTTTCATCTTGCATAAAACTAATTATCGCGCGTCTTAGCCTCATTGCTTATGGGTCTGGTAACCGGATATTAAAAGTGGTGGTTGAATCTTCGAGTACCTTGACAACACAGTATGTGTGGCGAATTGCTTTTGTCGTAGAATTTCCCGCCTCTTTCCGTCTTGTTCTTTTTCTAGTCATAGTTTAGGCCTTTGAAATTTTATAGATGAATACACACTTTTAAAGATCAAACTGAAATACGTTTTACCGCCACAATGTTTCCACCACTGACAACAGGATATTATCATTAATGACATGGGTATAAAAAGTATAGGTATTATTTATAATGTGGCCCGTAAACTTTCCTTCTCTCTTGATTTTGCCGTTGTACCCAAAAGGTTGTTCACCGCTGACTTAAACAATCACATTACCCACCTATCACAAGAAGATGTGTCGAATCCCAGTCTTGCACGTCGCTGGATTAGTGCCAGAATTTCGTTCATTTTGTACGATCAGTAATACACTGATCCTCGGATCACTGGAACTTCCTGATCTTTGAACTTTCGAAGTAGATTATACCCGAAGCACGGAAAGTGAACGGATATCGTGTTTGTATATTGGAGGGAGTCACGACCATACAGAATAGACGCGCTGTGTCGTTGTCTGCTGTATTGTCTTTAATCCTTTAAAGACGAAGCGTATCTGCTTTATATAAGGACTCAGTGCGTACCGCGCTGTAAACACTCTCCACTTCGGTTATGAAAACCAATCTCTTGATATTTTATAAGGCAAAAGTTGCTGTTTGTTCTGAGATCCGTACAAAACACATGAACGCAATGTGGGCACCACGTAGAATTTTTTAATGTTAAACCTGGTGGTATGTAAAGTTACCGCTAGGCTTTAAAAGGTTAAGCCCACTCTGCAAAAAAGCCACATTTCCCTTTTAATACGATAGGAAAGTTTTTATTGATTAACGAACCTCACGGAGTATCTTCCTTGGAAATGAGATTGTTAGGTGCGCGGTTTCAGGCTTCCGCCGCGATGTAGACCAGATCTGCGCTCTTCTTGTATATACAGCGTTGAGTAGCAGTTCTGTACCGACGTTTCAGGACAACCTATCGGTCCCATCTTAATGGGTCAAGGAAGTCCAAGGAGATACTGAGCAAATATTTTGCTTCCATAGAACCCGAAGGAATAGTATAAACCTTCCCCCTTCCAGGTCCGTGTCCCTAGCCAGTTCAACCCAGTCTATGTCTTCACACTCAAAGTACGTATTAATATTATGAAATCTTCCAGGTGTTTATTCTCTTGAAGCCGTCCGACCAACAATGTGTCAATATCTCGTCTTTTCGTTGCGTTCTGCGTGCCCCATCCTCTTTGATTTAACCTTTTAAAGCCTAGCGGTAACTTTACGTACCACCAGGTTTAACATTAAAAAATTCTACGTGGTGCCCACATTACGTTTATGTGTTTTGTACGGATCTCAGAACAAACAGCAACTTTTGCCTTATAAAACATTAAGAGATTGGCTTTTATAACCGAAGTGGAGTGTTTACAGCGCGGTACGCACTGAGTCCTGATATAAAACAGATACGCTTCGTCTTTAAAGGGTTAATTCGCTGAACATTACTAGGCAGACGAATGCATATATAAACCTCTTAAAGTATACTCTGCCTCTCTGTAACCATTCGGTCGCCCGACTGTAATATCTGCTTGGCCAGAGGTGTAAAGCGGACAACGGCACATTTCACCGGGCGGTTTTACGTACGTTCGGAGCAGTGGTGGGATGATGATTAACATGGGAAAATAGAGGAAACTTGAAAAACAGTTTGCGGTAGTGCCACATTTTCCACCACAGATCTCTACGGCCGTATATCCTGTAACAGCCAGCTGTGACCCTCCTTAAGCGTATCTTGTCCGTACCCTTTCTTGGGGCCAGTTATTTTCCCAACACCTTTCCTCGCCCCTCCACCCAGATCCATCAGTCTGTGTTTTATCTGACACTGAATAAAATTTATACATCCTTGTAAAAAGTTTTTTTTTACAATGTGTGGCAAGCGTCTACAAATCTTCTAAATTCTAGGGGCCACCTCAGAATTTTATGAGCCAGAAGGGTGATATGAAGTACGTTTCATTCCTGAGGGCCCACAGATATTAGGTGCCAGGGTACAAAATTCAGTCGGCCGCTTGTGTGTTTTTATATACGCTAACACGCGGTGATAAAATACACGTATTCTGAAGTAAAGCATTTACAGAATTTAATTTACACTCAATTCTGTTATGAAAATTCTTTTGATTCGCTACTAGCACTCCCAGGTACCGTGATATTTTGTACGCATTCGTTGAGAAGAGTACTTCTTTAAACTTTCTTGTTATGTTATCTCCCTTTTAACCACTGAATGGCGAGTATTCACATTGGGGATGGAGGTCATGAACGCCATGGTTTTTTGCGAACATCCTGTATAAGAAGACGTGAACAGCCGGTAATAGGCGTTGGGACCGGTCTAGAGGCGAACAGTCTGCTACCACGGCGCGGTAGTTCGTTAGGAAATCTGTCAAAATACATCTGAAATGTCGTAATGACAGGATCAAGTGACGTACGTTGTTACGATTGTGAACTTTCAGTATCCAGAGCTGCAGAGCATTACTTCCAGAGCTCTGGAGCATTACTTCCAGAGCTGTAGAGCATTACTTCCAGAGCTCTGAAGCATTACTTCCAGAGCTCTAGAGCATTACTTCCAGAGCTCTGGAGCATTACTTCCAGAGCTCTAGAGCATTACTTCCAGAGCTCTGGAGCATTACTTAACAGTCAAGAATGTGCCCGCCCTTTATCCCATAACCGTAGAATTAGTCTCCGTTGGCATGCTAATGTAAAACTTTTGAAAAAAATAATCAGCCATATTACAAGAAGTAATCAAAATTTCTTTTACGTGTGTTATTTAAGGACTCAGTTACAGCAGAAAGGAAGCTTGCACGACGCCAATTTTTGTAAAGTTTAGATCTCAGCTACATGAAAAAATATCATTTTAATAGGTTGTATTTAAATTAGCTTTTCTTCGTGTATATTTTTAATTGTCCGATGACTTTTCCAAAAGCCGAAACATGTAGCAAGCAATAAAATGACAAAAATTAAGTTCTGGATGACGGTCTAAGCTTCCTTTTCGCTGACTATGTCAGTTGCTAAGATTATATATTTTCCGTGATAGACGAATGACTATGGAGCAATGGTGGAATGATACTGACAGGGGAAAACCGAAGTACTTTGATGAGAGAAACTTGTCTCAGTGGCATTTTGTCCACCACAAATCTAACGCGGACTGGCCTGGAATTGAACTTGGGCTCCCCCCGCGAGAGGCCGGCGACCAAAATCAAAGCGGATGTTGCAACACTGTCACAAAGAACAGAGGTCTGACTAAGATATCACATACTTCCGTGTATTCATGCTTCATATTTGTGAGGTCCTGGGTTGCATACTGGGCCGAGAGGCCGACTGTCTTGAGGGTTTCTCGCATCGTCATTCAGTTCTTGGAGCAAAATGGCGGGAAAAAACGCCTTAAAGCAGTCCACATATTTTGTCCTGTCTTTTTGAAGGAATATCCTAATCCTGTCACTCGAGGGTGTAGAGGGAATGCATTTGGAAAAGCGGAGCGGCATTGAATAAAACAACTGCCTGAATGTAAAAGAATTTGGAAATGTTTGTACTTGGGGGACGTCTCACTTGACTTCTTTGACATTTGTAGGTATGGAGTTAAGAAAAGAAAAGAAAAGAAAAGAAAAGAAAAGAAAAGAAAAGAAAAGAAAAGAAAAGAGAAGAAAAACGGACGAAACAAAAACGTAAAACCAATTTACTCGTATACGTTACGTACAGATTAGAATTCATACTAGAGACGCAAGCGGTTCCATTCTCGGTCGCAATTTCAGTTAGTTTGAATGCGTCGCCTTTGTTTGGAAACGTTTCCTGGAAAATTTTGAGACGGTACTTAGAACTATATCAGGAACGGCCGTGCGGAACTACCGCATCCAACTGCCCATCGTCCGTCATCATCTGCTGGGCAGGAAAGTTTCACAGACTGCTGTTAACCTGAATTATATTTGAAGTTCCAGTGCATACCGCGCAGTAAACACACTCCGTCTCTGTTATAAAAACCAGTCAGTTAATGCTGTATAGGGAAATAATCGCTGTTTGTTCTGAGATCCATACAAAACACATAAATACACTGTGTGGGCAGAACGTATATTTAAAGATCCAGCCCGTACCGCGCAGTAAACACTCCGTATGTTACAAAAACCCGTCAGTTAATGCTGTATAGGGAAATAATCGCCGTTTCCTCTGAGATCCATACAAAACGCATAAATATACTGTGTGGGCAGAACGTAGAATTTGTGAATGGTGAATATAAACAACCATGAATGTATAAACAGCTGATTAAAACTAATCCTCTGTTACGCCTACAACGAAGACCCCAAACTGCCACGTCGTTTTTCGAAACTGCGTCGCAGGAGAAGCGCAAACTCGATGGCAGGAAAATTGATTGTGAAAGGAAATGATTTACGAAGGCTAACACTTGATCCGTCACGCGTGTAGGCGGCAGAGCATCTTCGGGTTCGGGTGGCGAAATCGGTCCGACGACCTATTGACAGGCAGGGCCACTCTCAGATTGGAGCGAAGTACTACGTCGGTCGCGCATGAGTCAGAGAGAGAGAGCGACGGAACAAATTACGTTGTTCATTCGAGAGCTTACATCATCGCGTGTGTTTTCATCGTGACCGGCATTTTGAATGTCCGTCGGAAAAACCGTATCAGTTCCTGCGAGTAGCCGCTCTTTCCGTTAGCAGCTAACGGCGGAAGACGCTGTTTCTTTTGCCGTCCAATGATCGGGCGTGACACCATTCCGGTTTTATGGCCAGTTTTAGAGTGATCTTTATGTCCTTTGTTTACAGTTGGAAGCAATTTCTGGAGGACGTTTATTGCCCATTTTATGAAAGTGGAAGAACCAACTGTCTTTCGTCGTCAGCTCTTTCGCTTGCCCACTGAACTTTCAGCGATTGCGTCTGTCTTCATTCTAATGTCGTCACATATACAGTACGTTACATACCACTTCGAAAATTCCTTGGCTCGAATTCTACTAACTTCTTCTCATTCCACTTTCTGGTCTGTAAAATGTCAGCTTTATGTTTACTATTTATATTAATTTTCTCATTATTTTCTTACATATTTCTTTATACCGATCCCGTGCGTCGCTCGCTTCCTGGGATTGCGGGTTCTAATCCTACCGGCAGCATGGATGTCTGTCCCTTGCGAGTGTTGTGTGTTGTCAGGTAGAAGTCTCTGCAACTGGCCGATCCCTCGTCCAGAGGAGTCCTACCGAGTGTGTGTGTGTGTGTGTGTGTGTGTGTGTGTGTGTGTGATCGTGTGCGGCAATAACCCTCTACACCTACAATGAGTAGACAGCAAGAGATCAAGACTAAGGGCAAAGGAAAGATGTTTCTTTACATTATATAATTTACTTAAATAAATTAGAGAAGTTCGTCGGAATTTTCGTTCCTAAACAAAACGGACTGACCTTGAAACCCAGCGTCTCTCATGTACTGTATCATGAGTCCGCACAATTGAAACAAATCCAGCTCTAATCGCATGTGTTAGTTCAGCGCCTGCGTATCCCATTCCATTATGTAGGTACCCAGTTCTATTTTGATCTATGGTAGATGCTCTGGTCCTCTTTTGTCCTGATTTCTTTACAGTAATTTAAATAGACAGCTACTGTCCCACTTCATTATTCATAATTACCCTATCACTTACCTTGACACTTCATGACATTACTAAATATAGCGACATTATTTTATCTGACAACTGTCCGCCTACCTCGTAAAGGGAGTGTAACCGGGCGTTTTAACGCTTCTAATATCGAAAGACACTGGACATCGCGCCCCGTCAATCGGTCAAGGGACATTATCCTGAGTCATTTGGTTCCATATCTCAATCCCACAGTCTCTCTCTACTTAGTTTCCGCCTTTAACCTTTTAAAGCCTAGCGGTAACTTTCCATACCACCAGGTTTAACATTAAAAAATTCTACGTGGTGCTCACATTGCGTTTATGTGTTTTGTACTTATCTGGGAATAGTTTGCAAATTTACCTGACACGTTGTCAAATGATTGGTTTTTTAAACTGAGGTGGAGAGTGTTTACTACGCGGTACGCCCTGAGTCTTTATATTAGACAGAATGCGTTTCGTCTTTAAAGGGTTAATCTAAACATTTTTTTATCAGAATTTAACACAGCATAACACGAAGTTTTCACCACCCTTTGCTGGTAACGAACGAAGGATTATACGCAGATAATGTCGGCTGTTGGCTGCGTGGATGCATACTCCCCGACATAACGCACTGTTAAGTCGCAAAATTTCGGACTTAATAATTTTAAAAAAATGGCAAAGAATTAAATAACATTTCTGAAGCGCTCACCGAAATCTTTCCTTGCGGGATTGAAAGTGCAATGAGACGAGGTGGCAGAACAATACTGCTGGGCGATAACACTGGCCGGGGGGGGGGGGGGGGGGAGCGGTCACGCTGCGGCCGATCAGGTTGCAATGTATTGGAGTTTGGATTTCAGCCGGACCCCCTTGTAGATACACCCAGTTGCCCATAAAGTACACTCAGTTCTGACTTCAGCCGGGCCTTCCGGGACGTAACTACCGCGCAAGTCGGGGAGTGGTTGTACTACATAAATTTATCTTTGCAGGTGTTATAGACCTGTATTTTATAACACCGAGTGGCCCCCCAGTCAGTTTACCAACATTATGCTGACTTCATTAACCTCTTAAAGCCTAGCAGTAACTTTACATACCACCAGGTTTAACATTAAACAATTCTACGTGGTGCCCACATTGCGTTTATGTGTTTTGTACGGATCTCAGAACAAACAACAACTTTTGCCTTATAAAACATTAAGAGATTGGTTTTTATAACCGAAGTGGAGAGTGTTTACAGCGCGGTACGCACTGAGTCCTTATATAAAACAGATACGCTTCGTCTCTAATGGGTTAACCCATTAAAGAAGAGTTTTTACATGTTTCGGTAAAGTGACTTGCGAAATGCTTGTACATGCAATAAAGTGAATGAAATTTATGTAAGCTTATCAAGTAATGATAAGAGAACTGCTGGTTGCTTAGATCACTTGAGCACGATCTTTTAAACTTCATCTTTCCTCCGTTAGTTGGTCATTCAAGTGAACGTTTTTCAACACATTTCGCCACAGTTTACCAATTCTTTAGTAATGTAACCAGGAGTTTCACCACGGTACACGAAAACATAAACAGACGAATCCGATTTACAGTGTAACAGCCTTTTTCGGTAAGACCATTTTCTTATTATCATACATCTGCCCCTTCGTCTTGTGGTTACTCTCACATCAAAATGTTCCGTACTCATTTCTCTCACCCCCCAAGTTTCAGCTATGTTTCCGCTCATCGTAATGTCGTTCATTCATCTACGTTAACAATATTAGACCACATACATTCAGGAATATTCTGTTTAATTTTTATATTTATTTTTTTATGTTTATCATTCAAATTCATATATTTAGGCCCAGATTTGTCTATTTCAGGCACATTCCTTAGCAATTTTTTTCATACACAAGACATTTATATTTTTCCTTCGGAGTAAAAGATTGCTTTGCAACCATAAAGAATGGGTAAAATCGTAGTTTATATAAGGCGAGTGTTTGTAAAATCTGTGCACTATGAACTACGGAGACTGAACAGCCGTCCCACACACTGAAGGCGCCAGATTTGAGCCTGTGGTGTGAGATGCCTTGTGAAGATACAGTTGGTCCATAGGTTCGAATCTGGTGCCTTCAATATACGGAGCGGGACGAGATATGAGGTGGGTAAACATCAGAATTCGGGATTTTGTGTCATAAACAGTCATTATTTCTCTATACAGTTCTGACTGGTCTTTATAACAGAGATGGAGTATGTTTACCGCGCGGTACGGACTGAATCTTTAAATATACGTTCTGCCCACAGTGTGTTTATGCGTTTTGTGTGGATCTCGGAACAAACAGCAATTATTTCCCTATACAGCATTAACTGACTGGTTTTTATAACCGAGACGGAGTGTGTTTACTGCGCGGTACGGACTGAATCTTTAAATATACGTTCTGCCCACACAGTGTATTTATGTGTTTTGTGTGGATCTCAGAACAAACAGCGATTATTTCCCTATACAGGATTAACTGACTGGTTTTTACAACCGAGACGGAGTGTGTTTACTGCGCGGTACGGACTGAACCTTTAAATATACGTTCTGCCCACACAGTGTATTTATGTGTTTTGTGTGGATCTCAGAACAAACAGCGATTATTTCCCTATACAGCATTAACTGACTGGTTTTTACAACCTAGACGGTGTGTTTACTGCGCGGTACGGACTGAATCTTTTAAACACAATTGAGGTTAATATTCAACTTCTAAAGGCCGTGTCATGGCTCAGGCGGTTAGTGGCCGGTCTGTTACCGTGGAGGCTCAGGCTCGATCCCCGGCCAGTCCCATTTGGGATTTCTGATGGACAGAGTGGCGAAAGACGGGTTTACCTCCGGGTACGTCGGTTTTCCCCTATCACTGTCATTCCACCAATGTTCCATTATCATCTTCATCTTAATACTATTAGTAAGGACGAGCGGGCGAAGCCTGAGAACCTTCAAAAAAGACAGTGCTCGTTGGTGTCGGGGGGAGCATTGACCATAAAAGCACTTGTTTTCTGTCTTTAAAGGGTAAACACCTGGATCAGCGTTGTACATGTTTTTAGCATACGTCTCGGTATTTTAGCCGGTCAAATTATTTGATGTCGAACAGGATACGACGAAACGGTGGTCATAAACAGTGTCTAGGCAGGAATTTGGTCAGAGGCCATCGTGGCATATTTTAATTTAGAAACACGACATTAGGGTGAGGGGCCTGAGGGAAAGGCATAGACGATTTATCTGGATTTATGCAACCAGCAGATGTTTTGTGTGCCTAATAAATATACGTAAGTATAAAACGCGCTGATCCCAGTGGCCGCGCGGTCTAAGGCGTGGGTCTGTGGTCGTTCGCTAGCTGGGATTGCGGGTTCGATTCCTGCCGGAGGCATGGATGTCTGTCTCTTGTGAGTGTTGTGTGTTGTCAGGTAGAGGTCTCTGCGTCTGGCTGATCACTCGTGTAGAGGAGTTCAACCCAGTGTGTGCGTGTGTGTATGTAAGTGTGATCAGGTACAACAATAACCCTCTACACCTAAAATGAATAGGTATTAAGAGGCCAGACTAAGAAATAAAGTACCAGGCGCTTTCATTAAACTAAGTTGCTGTGTAGTTAACCTTTTAAAGCCTAGCGGTAACTTTACATACGACCAGGTTTAACATTAAAAAATTCTACGTGGTGCCCACATTGCGTTTATGTGTTTTGTACGGATCTCAGAACAAACAGCAACTTTTGCCGTATAAAACATTAAGAGATTGGTTTTTATAACCGAAGTGGAGAGTGTTTACAGCGCGGTACGCACTGAGTCCTTATATAAAACAGATACGCTTCGTCTTTAAAGGGTTAATTTACCGAATGGGTTAGCACGGCGGTACAAGTTTGATTCACATTAGGGATGTACTAGGTTCGAATCCTTGCCAGGTATAGGTTTGTTCAATGAAACTTTTACTGACGTGTCCTTAGCCCATCCCACGCCCCCTCACCACCACCCCCGCCCCCCAAGTAGTGTCTAACGGTATGGAACCGGTCCCTTAGAAGACAACGGTCCCTAACGTTGCCGTCGGATACCCATATTTATGAAGTGTTACAGACCCATACCGTGTTCTTACGATCCCACTTATAGGGGGCGTGTATCAATAACCACTTGGTGTCAGCAAACAGATGTATTAGAAACTCCGCAAATAAATCGGCATCTGTCTTAAGGCAGAAGACTCCACTACGCTCAAATATATCCTGGTCTAAGATACATTTTAGTATTATCTTTCTATTTACATCTTAAGTATGTCGTGACCATTTTATTTGATTCTTTCTCGACTCGCCATTCATAATAATTCTATCACATTATATTTAATATAGCATAATAAAATAAGGGATGACAAAGAGTTAAAATATAGCACGTTAAAAACACTTGTACCTATCCAGTGGTATACCAGCATCATGAACATGTACCATCAGATGCAGTCTTCATTGAACCTTAAGTAGAACTCGCTTCGGTTCCCATTAATAAATTTTAAGTCTTGCTGTTTGTTCGTGCTCTGACAATAGCCGTTCAGGTACCGTCCTGAGTTCAAAAACTGGCCTGGTTTTACACCGCGGTAAGGGCTGTAGTGAAATTTATAATGTTTTGTCAGTACTGTGTGTCAAATTCCACGTCTCTTATTGGTACAGGTGTATGACGTAATTTCGAAAGTGTAAAAACTGTCGCGAGATTTGAGGTTATCACAGCGGCGCTACTGGTGATTCACTTACACTGGTATGTTATGTTGTGTCGTCGCTTAGTCACGGACGTTCTGAAGTATCATAGTGCCTTCTAAACGTCGGGATGTCGGGAATTACAGACGCAACGACACGTCACAGAATAAATGAGTCTTCACTAAGGTACCTTATTTTTGTGCCTGATCAAAACCGCATGAAGTTAGCTTAAGGAAACTGGCGGCAAGCCTCCACACATTCTTAACCACAGCAGCAGATACAGTGGTGTCAGAACGGCTGCCCTATTGTCAGGGAAAGGGACCCCGGTACCTACCGGCCAGATGGCTGGTTGGACCTCAGGCGGTCTGGACACGATGGGGACAGAAAATACCTGTACATTATCAGGGAACCGACCCCCCGATTTCCAACACATAACCAGTCACTTTGTGTACTTATGGCGTCTCTTAATCACGAAATTTAATGCGATGATTTGCAGCCTTTAGACGTTCAAAAAATAAATTCTTTCATACAGGTACAATAGCAAAGACAGGGCAGTACAATATATGAAATTTAGGGTACCAGAATTTTGCACATGCTTTATCGTCGCTGAAATATGTGACGGGCAATAAACCCCGTACTTTTTAAGTGATTCGTTTAAAATATGTAGCTAACCATAGCTTGTCTACTTACATTACAACACTTAGAGAGTACGCCATGCCATTTCTTTTCAAGAGATTTAGAATCATTTGATTTTGTGTATATGGGAGTTATAGTAAAGGATAAAGATGAGTAAAAGTTTACTTTCTTATACTGACATACCTACAGCGAATTCAAAAGTTTCGTCTGCAAGAAACTGTTTTGTATCCTCTTGGTTGTATGTTACCTTTTTGATTAAAACTTTTGACACGCGAAATGTGCTACAAAAGAACAGAGTGACTGCTTTTTTTTTTTTGGTACGTGTTTGCAAAAACATTTTCCTGCGCAGTGATTTACTCCACATTAGTGTTATCGTCCCTCATATTTCCAAAATTTACAGGTTCTGAATGGCATTAATGCAAACGGTGTGGCATACCTCTTGCTGTTTCTGTTAATGGCAGCTATACTATAAATACAAAACAGGAAATTTAAAACATGTGTAGTTGCTTACTTGTGTCTCATTAACTGCTGGGACGCCTTGCTGTCATTTACGGTCTTGTTGGGTGCACTGCCATTGCCGACGGTCTTGTTGACCATCTCCGGGTACAGGTCCTGCGGTATCCCATCAGTGTCGTTTCTTCTTCCACCTTTTCCTCCCTGACGAAGCGACCTGGAACGCTTCGCCTCACCTTTGCGACCGCCTGGGTTATCTGCAGCATCGTCCATTGGTGCAGCTGGCATGTCTCGCAGCGGGTAGTCTTCAGCATATGATGGCTCGTTGTCGACATATTCAGGTTCTTCCTGGATTGCCTCTTCTTCTAATGTATTTATTTCAGTGACAACTTGTTCTTCGCTGTTGTTATTCATGTCTTCCCACTGTTGAGGCACTGTATGTGCGTCTTCATGGTGGATAGGGTGATGAGAAGGGCTGTCTACAGATGTTGAAGGACGGGAATTAACAGGGGATGGAGTAAATGATGTCAATAATATTAGGGTAAATAGCGTGAACCAAAAATCTGGATTTGGAATGACGAAAGGCGGTTTTGAAGACATTTCTTGTGGTTTTTGGAATGTTGGTGCACTTTGTCTCCAAGCGATGTAACGCAAATATTTCGTAACCCCCAAAAAACCGAGTCGATCCAGCACCGCAGGCACTATATGTTGTTATGTTGTTCAATCCGCTTTCAGTTCAAAATTGCACAGAGTTGTCTATATCATTATCACGTGTGTCACCTGGTAGCTTGAATAACCTGTAACAAATATTAAATATTTGCTATTTAATGGTTTTCGTGGTCATGATTCCAAACTCAAAATAAATTTTAAATGTTCATTATTTCAGCAAAGTACATTTACGATACAGTCACTTATATTGCTTAAATTATCTGAAGTGTATCTCATAAACCGAATTGAGAGCACCTTAAAAAGAAAACACACGCCAAAAAGAGAAGTAAGCTGATGTCTGCTGAACTAACATACGCAGATTCAATTCGCACGTCGTCCGTCTGCGGGCACGTACTGCGCTGTATCAAACCGCTAGCCAAATGCTCACTGCTTCCCGCCCTCTTGCGGCAGATAGTGTCGAAAATGAGTTTGTGTATGTATGTATATATGTGTGTGCATGTGTTGAGTGTGCGTGCGTGCATGCAAGCTTTCGCTCCGCGCGTCGTATTATTCCTGACACCGCAACTTCGTGCCAGCATATCGTCCCATATGAAGCAATTTCACTTGATACTGTCTACTGATGGGTCTACACAAAGCGTCTCCCACTTGAGACAGAGAGGAATGTATCAGGGGTTGGCAGATAGGGAAAAGGTCACTCACTTCCGAAAAGAGTTTTGAAACTGACTGAGAAATACCTGCAATCACAGCTTTATATTTGTGTATGTGGAGTTGCACCCCATTTACACCCATACAATTTTCTTTTTGAATAAGTCTGTGAATGTATAACGAAGCGAACATGTAAGATGTACAGCTGATCACTACTTCTATCGATTCGATGGTTAAGAAAAAGATGGCTGATAACATTGTACCTATCTACTCCTCGCAAATATATTCCAGAGCATTTTTAAAAAACAATGAAGCTATTTCGAAGCATTTTTGCTCCACAAAATTTTTCTATGTTACTGCTAGCATTGTCTTCATAGCTACATTAACCCTTTAAAGACGAAACGTATCTGTTTTATATAAGGACTCAGTGCGTACCGCGCTGTAAACACTCTCCACTTCGGTTATAAAAACCAATCTCTTAATGTTTTATAAGGCAAAAGTTGCTGTTTGTTCTGAGATCCGTACAAAACACATAAATGCAATGTGGGCACCACGTAGAATTTTTTAATGTTAAACCTGGTCGTATGTAAAGTTACCGCTAGGCTTTAAAAGGTTAAAATGAGAAAACAAACGAAGAGAAGAAGTTGATCCGCGCTCCCGAATTTCGAGCGGTAAGAATATCAGTGCATTTCTGTTCATTACAAGCGCGTACCTTATGTTCACGCTCCTTTTTAAGCGCGTTCGCAAAAGTTCGAAAAGCGACTATTAGTTTTGTCATGTCTGTCTGTGTCTGTCCGTCCGCATGGAAAAACTCGGCACCCACTGGACGGATTTTAATGAAATTTGATATTTGAGGATTTGTAGAAAATCTGTAGAAAAAATTCAACTTTCATTAAAATCTGACAAGAGTAACGGGCACTTTACATGAAGAGATGTTTACATTTATGATAATATCTCGCGTAATTCTTCTTATAATGAGAAATATTTCAGGCAAAAGTTGTAAAGAAAATCAAAACACATTTTACGTCCAATACCTTATTCCCCGAAAATCGTGCCGTGTAAGAGGTAATGTGGAAAAATGTGGTAGAGCCAGAGAGGCCACAGACGGCAATATAACACGGCGTATGCGCTTTGCATGCGCGATAACTAAGGCTACAGACACACACTCAGAATATATAATACTTATTGCTTTTCCACGGAAAATATGGTTACGCGAACGCGCCTGAATGTTACGTTTATACGTACATTGCCTCTCTTGTTTATGTGTGTCCCGAAAGATAACAGAAGATACTGTCTTCTGGAGAGCGATGCTGTGTAGTCTGGTAGATATATGGCGACGTTTCAGAGGAGCCTGCTGCTTCCACCGGACTACACGGCTTCAGATCGCAGAAGACATAACCTAAACTCTGACACAGAGAATGTACTTCATTTGGTCTAATTAAACTTTAATACAATAAGTACATTCTAAAATATTATGTACTTCCAATTTTGAAAGTAAAATATTCTTTAAAGCACTTACTTTGTCTTCGTAATGCCAACTTGCACAAATAGGAAACCCCCCTAAAATAAATTGCCGCCAGTCAGTAGGCTTCTTCCCAATAGAGCAGCCAGTAGCCGATAGCCGCGATATAGTGTTCCAATACCGGTACTTGCCAATGGTGCAACCAATTTATACCCTTGTCTACCAGCCTTCCTTCAACGCTGGGGGGATGTTGATGGCACTCCCCGCCCTCCCCTTTGCGGGGTCATGGGGCGGGCGGACCCCCTCTCCCTGCCACGCTGGAAATGGAGGCGGGAGATGCGGTTCCTCTCACACCTATTGCTTGGTCATGAGACGAGACGACGACTGCGAAGGAAGGCGGTCGGTCGGTCGGTCGGTCGAATTCTGAGCAGGCGGACGAGACAGTGTCCAGACAAACAAGGCCAGACACAGAGAGACGGGAGATGCAGACAGGTCCGACAGCGGAGGGAGACCCATTTTGGGCAATGATGAATCTCTCTTCCTCAGACACCTGGTGTAATTTGAACGTGATACATTTTTAAATGTAATTTCTCACTCCTGGTGTCGGTTCTTCTGTTACACACGAATGCCCTTGCGACGCAGGGATATACTGCGACCTGATTTCTGAATGCGAATGTCTGCTAACTTTGTCTTCTTCACTGGCATACGGTTCTAACAGTTTAACCAGTGCATGTTTCAAAATGATAGTCCATGCGGATCTGTCTTCTGCTTTCTTCCTCCATCTGTTGATATCCACCGATTTCAAATCATTCTCAATACAGTCTAACCACCTTAATTTTGGTCTTCTTATTTTTTTCTTCCATCCGCTTTCTCGAGAAATACTTTCTTCACGGTGCTGTCATCAGACATTCTTACCAGACGACCGGCTCATTCTAGGCTTCTTGCTTTTCGTGCTGTTACCGTATTTGGCTTTCTATACGTTGCCTTCAATTCATCGTCAATTCGGATTCTCCAGCCATTTTTATCTTCTGTTAGGCCATATATATTACTTGGTGTTTTTCGCTCGCGTGCTCAAAGGGACGATTTGATGCGCTTTGTCATTGCTCACATTTCACAACCAATGTCTGCTAACACAAGGCCATGTTTGCAGACAAGTTGAGGGCGTGGAGGTTATAGGGTTAAATCTGTCTCCTGATTATGTAGACAAAAAAAACCGGAAGCCACGGTTTTCCGCCCAAGTAGCTGAATGTAACCACTAAACTAAACCCACTTAACAGTTCTGTCTTGAGGTATGTCACTCCATCTACTCTGCTATAAATCTACTGTGGAGGCCTTCGTTCTTCTGGGATGGGACCGACAGGGTGTCCCGAAACGTCGCTAAACAACTACTAACATAGGCTGCGTAACAAACCCTGAAGAGAGAAGGCGTCAACGACGCCGCAGCAGACGCCTCAGATCTTGTAAATCTGCTGATATTTCATATCAGTTTGGTAGCCGTCACGTTCGGGGTGCTCATGTGCAATTCTGCGTCTTTCGTGGACAGTTTCCGGCCTGCTGTGGCCTGTTCACTCACCGCTGAACGTGCAGCTCGATGTTGCCACGTAACCAGTTACGTTTCTTGCTCCGAATCGAAGAATTTACAAGTATGATTTTAAGGCGATTCATTCTCGTTGGTCGGTACCGACCTTATCGGGACTTTATTGGTACAGGACTACCACTCAACGCTGCGTAATGTCCCAGAACAGCGTCCCATCAAAATGGGACCGATTGGTTGTCCCGAAACGTCGGTACAGAACTACCACTCAACGCTGCGTAATGTCCCAGAACAGCGTCCCATCAAAATGGGACCGATTGGTTGTCCCGAAACGTCGGTACAGAACTACCACTCAACGCTGCGTAATATCCCAGAAGATCGCATATCTTATCTACATGACGGCCGAAGCTTGAAATCACGCATCCACCGTCTGTTTACAACATAACCAGAAGTATAATATATTCAGTCCAAACCCAGCTATAACCATATAACCAGCTGCATGTTTCGGCTAATAATATATAGCCATCATCAGGTTGATCGCGAAAATAAAAAGCAGAAAATGTGTCGAGCTACAGAGGATGTTTTGAGATCTCGAACATTTACAAATATATCGATATATATATATAAAATAAATACGCAGCCTCGGGCATAAAATTTTTGAAGTTATAAATTGAATGTATCGAGTTTAAAAGGGACTGGGGAAGAATATTAATTATATAGTAATTTTTTTCACAATGGCGCGACAGCCCCTCGTGGGCCAGGACCCCGTCATTATCGAATCTTCACGATCACACTCGCTTATAGACACACCACATCCTCTGGACGAGTGATCAGCCCGACGCAGAGACCTCTACCTGACAACACACAGCACCCACAAGAGACAGACATCCATGCCCCAGCGGGATTCCAACCCATAATCCCAGCAAGCGAACAGCCGTAGACCCACGCCTTAGACCACGCGGCCACTGGGATCGGCAGTTATATAATAACAGTAAATAATAAAGTGTGGTATGTTCTATATATGGCCCTAGGGTGGACTCTGCTTCTGACAGAAATGAGTACCAGGGATATCTCCTGGAGGGTAAAGACGGCCCATGCATAGGGTTGACAACCTCACCACTTCCATATGCTGATTGTCTAGAAATTTGGGAGCCTAAACCTTCTGCAGCCCTAAGGGACTGTCCAGGTCTGTACAGGGGTAGCTTTTCAAGTACGTCACTATTAAAATTGGAAAAGCTAGGTGAGTTTTTTTTTGTATGGAGACGGTCGTTGTGTATCGGTTACAATTCTGGCCTTTAAACGCAACGTGAAAGGAATTCTAAATAAGTTAGCAACATGCCTGAAACAAACACTGTCTCCTGCTTTAAATCTACTGTATCAGCAGTACAGAATTGACACCAAAAATCCCTGCAAAATCTATAGGGATGCTTTCTGTAGAGTAACTGCGCATGTGTAACTACATAGTTAAATCACATGACAATTTCCTGTCTCAAAATATATCACAAAGTGTCTGGGACAATAGGGACATACCCAAGAGGGGGGCTGCCGGACTGCAGCCCACCCTCCTCTAAATCCCCGACAACCGAAATTAAAAAAAATAAAAATATTTTGTAGATATGATATCAAAAGTTTTACATGATTTCCACTTCAGTTGAAATCAGCCACTGAAATCAGCTGATGACTAGTACATTAGAATTTTAATAAATAAATTAATAAAATTTTTAAAAATACAAGAAGACAGGACACTGTGACGGAGTCACGGAACATGTAGTTGTATTTGTATGTACATAAATGCAGTTGCAAGCAGTGTTATGTTGTCCTTAAAACATTATTTTTATAAGATAATTTTTAAAATCAAATATGAATTATATATTGCTTCAGACTCAGGCCCACCGCCCCCTTGAAAAATTCTGGGTGCGCACCTGTGGTACGACATTAGATAATGTCGTGTTCTAACGAAACCTGGCTGCGAAGACGGTGTTGATCATCAGATCACGTTGTTACAACTAAGTTCCTTTATGAACCTGTCCCGTCTGCTGCAGAAATTATGAAAAAAACCTACCGTCAGTGAAAACCCGGACAAGCTACAGTGCCAGGAAATAGATTTATGGACTGATTTTTATGCGATTTTTATATGCAGTAGCGAGACATTTGTTCTCTGTGTTTGTTTGGAACAGAAACCGTATAATGAAAACATTACACCTAATTGCATTTAAAATGTAACTTTCTTTGCATCGCATCTAGTTGGGTTGTTTCACGAAAAGAAAACAAACCAGAGCATAATACTTCGCGCGCGCGTGTGTGTGTGTGTGTGTGTGTAGTCTCATGATGACGTCACCGTTCGTCTCGTGTAAACAGAATTTTGCATTATGGCACTACTGCGTACAGTCGGAGCTAAAATTTGAGCATTAATAACATACTCAGTTCTAAATAACAGTGGAAACCAACGAACTTCCGAGATGCAGCAGTTGAATCACATTCATGACTTGTGTAAAAATAAAACTTCGAAATTATATATTCTTTTTTTTTTCTGTTTGGAGGTAAAATTTGTGAAGTCTGACAGACAAAACTGGCATTTTTAATGGACGTTGGTTTAGCAGTAACTGAGTGTAGGTACCTACATCAGGCATCAGAAACGTAAAACTAAATTTTCTGTAGGCCATTCTCCTCGACAATCAGAGCACTAAATATTTAAAATTCCCAAAGTCATTCATATTTTGTTTAGTGAAATATCAGCTCATTCATTCTGTGGTCTGTCTTACGAGAGCTCGATAGCCTATTCTAAAACGAGTTCTTCACAGAGTGCGATCTAGTACTTCCTCCTTCAATTTCCAGTATCCTATACTTTCCTCAAGATCATGCAGTAGCTGCTTACGTCTTCTTCCTCGTCTTCCCGTCATTCCTATCCTTCCCTCTAACTTTCCTTCAATAACGTGTTTTAGAAGGCAGTTCCTACGCAAGATGTGACCAATCCAGTTAGCCTTTCTTCTTTTTATTGTACGTAGGATATTCCTCTCCTCCTTGACTCTCTTCACATCTTCATTTCTCACACGATCGGTCCAACTGATCTTCCCCATCCTTCTCCAGCACCACATTTCAAAACTTTCCTCGTATTTCTGATCTACTTTCCGAAGTGTCCAAGTTTCAGCACCCTACAAAGCTGTGCTCCAAATGTGGTACTAGTTTTCTCCTTAAATTTAAGTCCAATTTGCTGGTGAAAATAGTCTTCTTCTTATTGAAGGCTGCTTTTTGCCATGGCAATGCTGGATTTAATTTCACGTGTATATCTTGCATCATTTGTTATCATGCTACCAGAATGTTTGAAATATTTCACATTCTCCAGTTGTGTTTGATCTATCATAGTCTGTACTGGGGACATTTGTCTTGAGCTTTTCATTGCCTTAGTTTTTCCACATTCATTTCCATTCTATAGTATGTTCTAAGACATATCGACTGTCCTGTAATAGATCTTAAAGTATCGCCATCACCGAGTTTGAAGCCCGCAACAGTTCAGTCCAGTTCACAGCCCCACAACCGAGTTTCTTAAGACCCATAACGTTACCCTTCCACATCCTCCGTGTCTCACGTGGCATCCGCCACCAAAACGTCAGCATTCGAAATGCTTTACCTCTGTATAACTCTGCTACCGAGATTACGGAATTTTAAAGTTTTAACACCTAGTTGTTAGCGTGTATACCGCCAGGGTTAACA
Source organism: Coptotermes formosanus (assembly GCA_013340265.1). Classification (NCBI taxonomy): domain Eukaryota; kingdom Metazoa; phylum Arthropoda; class Insecta; order Blattodea; family Rhinotermitidae; genus Coptotermes; species Coptotermes formosanus. The sequence continues at coordinate 196,750 of BLKM01002270.1, forward strand.
CTGAAATCTCTATATTTTGCTGACACAGTGTATTTTTGTGCTTCGTATGATTCTGACAACAAACAGCGATTATTTCGAGGTATCCGTTCTTCCAGGACACGATGCCGCGTTGCTGGGTAGTTCGTTCCGCACATTCCAAGACAACATTGTGGTCTCGTCTGCAAGGCTCAATGTCCAAGAACTCGCAACCATTCCACATACAGAATTCACCGATTAGCGTCTTCATGGAAGCAGGTAGGAGTTGAATCTTTGCATATAATGTAGATTCATTGCATTATTCAAAGTTTTGAAAAAGGAAATTCCTATTTTTTTTTTTTTTTTTTTACTTATAGTACAGTGTCTTGTCTTGCAACCATTTCATTCAATCGGTTATTTGCATAACGTACACGAAGGGAGGCGCACGTTGGAAGGTCGTGCCTATTCATTTGTCTCTTGTCTGATTGCTGAAACTTCTCGCATTTCGACGAAGTTTTGTAGCAATAGGAGTTGAATAATTTTCATTACGGTTTACGTCGATCTAGCGAAATCCCCACTACACTTGAAGAGCGAATCGGATTTATCGTTTTGTTAAAAGGAAGGGCATTTAGACGCAAAGATATGTCAAGTGTTGACACAGTTAGAATGGAAATGTTGCAGGCCTAAGTAATGGAAAACAGATGGAATGTGGAACTTGGAATGCGAGGAGTTGGTATAGGTCAGGCACGCTGAGAATAATTGCAAGAGAATTAAAATCTAGATTAGTTATTTAAAATAGTGGGGGTACAGGAGGTTCGATGGGGCAAAGGGAGAGACGGAGGGGGGGGGGGCGCTGGACAAGCAGAGGACAAGGTGCATGAAACAGTTCGGTCCAGACTCCTTTGTCTTCCTCTTTGCTAACAAAGAACATAAAAATCAAAAACTGGTTATCTTATATACTGGGGACGTAGGTAGAAGGTCGTATGAACAGATCGCGTGAGAAATGAAGAAATTATTTAACGTATCCCTGAGGATGATCCCAATAAGGATCGAAACATGCTGGAACAAAGTTTTGTAATGCAATAAAATTTTGAATAACAACAGTGCATTATCTGGTGTAAATTTGTACTTAATGATGCACGGTGTGAATAATGTAAAGAAAGAAGTATTGCATACAGTCAAGGAGGAGAGGAATATCCTACATGCAATAAAAAGGAGGGAGGACAAATGGATTGGTCACATCTTGCGTGGGAACTGCCTTCTAAACACATTGTTGAAGGACAAATGGAAGGAAGGACTGAAGTGACGGGAAGACGAGGAAGAAGACGTAACCAGCTACTGGATAAACTTAAGGAAAAAGAGGATACTGTAAATTGAAAGAGGAAGCACTAGATCATACTGTGTGGAGAACTCGCTTTGGAAGAGGCTCTAGACCTGTCGTAAGACGGACTACGGAATGATTGATTATGGGTGTAAAACTTGATCTTTCACACGAAATGAAGAACATACGTAAGCTGAGAGTTTCGACAGTAGGGTACTGAGGAAGGTATGTGGGCCTAAGAGGGTGGAATTAACGTTAGACTGGCGAAAATTACATAATGAGAAGCTTCATTGGTTTTACTCATCACCAAATATGATTTGGGTTATCAAATTAAGGAGTATGATTCGGGCAGGGTGTGTGGCATATATGGAGGAGAGGAGAAATGCATACAGAGTTTTTGTGGGGAAACTTGAAGGAATCACTTGGAAGACCTAGGCTGAGACGGAAGTATAATATTAAACTGGATTTAAAAAAACAGGATGAGAAGAGGTGCACTGCAGTGATCTGCCTTATGACGGGAACAGTTGACGAGGTATTGTTGGCGTGGTATTGAACCTTTCTTGGCTAGGTGAGGAACTATCACGTTTTCAAGAACGCCTGTGTTGCATTCAGCGAAGTACTGTGATCTCTGCCGATCCCAGTGGCCGCGCGGTCTAAGGCGTAGGTCTGCGGCCGAACGCTTGCTGGGATCGTGGGTTCGAATCCCCCCGGGGGACATGGATGTTTGTCTCTTGTGAGTGTTTGTGTTGTCACGTAGAGGTCTCTGCGACGGGCCGATCCCTCGTCCAGAGGAGTCCTACCGACTGTGGTGTGTGCTTGAGTATGATCAAATGCAAATTACAAAAAACCTCGACACCTGCTGTGAACAAGTGGGTAGAAGAGCAAAGGACTACGAAACGAAACTGTGATCTCTGCAGTGTGTCATTAAGTTTTCGGCATAGTTGGAAGTTCGTAGCCTATCTGCGATACATTAATACGTGTCACGTACGTCCAATCACTAATGAGTCGGTAAACCATTTTATTAGCAACAAGCGTGTGGTGTTTACTTGCATTCTTTTTTCGCAAACCATTTTAGAAATTCGAGAGGTTTTCTGTCTGAAGGTGTTTTTATTGCGGGTTGCTTCCGGGAACAGCATCCAAGAGAGTTCTACAAAGCATTCATTAACTTTATAAACTTATGCGTACCCTGCCTGGGAATTTGCGGCAGACACCTGCCCTCTGTAATTGCAGCGCAATGGGCAACCTTCCAAGACAAATATCGATACGCGGTGTGCACATGGTTTTGAGAATTCAGTACGTATATGATTTCATCACAAAATTGTGCAGGCAGCGAGCGAAAGTTTCACAGACTCATGAGGTTTAAGCGTTCTCAACGTTAAACAGGGCGAAGTCCATAGAAGTATAAAGAGGCTTAGACATGGTGGCAGTCAGGCTGTTGAAATAGCTAAGGTGTTTTTTCTTTAAGTATGTCATTCCGCTGTGTTGTGTATACCAGAAATCAGGTCGAAATCCGTCCAAACACAATTAAATTATATTTATTATACAGAACAATATGTTTCGAACTAGTTTACGTCATCCTCAGATTCACAATTTGTGTTTAAAACATACTGAGCAAGGGATATAAATTCTTAACCTTTTAAAGCCTAGCAGTAACTTTACATACGACCAGTTTAAACATTAAAAAATTCTACGTGGTTCCCACATTGCGTTTATGTGTTTTGTACGGATCTCAGAACAAATAGCAACTTTTGCCTTATAAAACATTAAGAGATCGGTTTTTATAACCGAAGTGGAGAGTGTTTACAGCGCGGTACGCACTAAGTCCTTATATAAAACAGATTACGTTCCGTCTTTAAAGGGTTATAATATGATTAGTACTACTAAAACGTCAAACATTATTATGGTCATAAATAATTTTAACATTTTAATAGTGATTTTATTCATATAGTGAAAGTGCACGGTGAAAACAATATAAAACAGCTAAATTCTATTTATTATACAGAACTGCATGTTTCGACCTATTTTAGGTCATCCTCAAGTCGTATGTAGGTATATCTTAAGAACTAGTCTGTTAACTTCTAAATTAAATTTACCACGACGGTTGGTCAGGAAATAAGTTTACAGTGCTTGTATTTTGGATTTTTTTCGCGTCTTATAAGAACAGTGTTTTTCTTAATTACGCTTGTGTTCCGCTACTTTTCGACACTGTTCTCGTCACAACAAGGGCATTTATCATGTCGTGGGGTGAGCCTTTCTCTTCCGTGTTGTTATCCGTTCGTTCGTAGCGTTGCCGTCGATCACACTGCAAAATTTTCACACTTTTCGGTCGTCTTTAACCGCTTAAAGCCTAGCGGTAACTTTACGTACCACCAGGTTTAACATTAAGAAATTCTACGTGGTGCCCACATTGCGTTTATGTGTTTTGTACGGATCTCAGAACAAACAGCAACTTTTGCCTTATAAAACATTAAGAGATTGGTTTTTATAACCGAAGTGGAGAGTGTTTACAGCGCGGTACGCACTGAGTCGTTATCTAAAACAGATACGCTTCGTCTTTAACCTTTTAAAGCCTAGCGGTAACTTTACATACCACCAGGTTTAACATTAAAAAATTCTACGTGGTGCCCACATTGCGTTTATGTGTTTTGTACGGATCTCAGAACAAACAGCAACTTTTGCCTTATAAAACATTAAGAGATTGGTTTTTATAACTGAAGTGGAGAGTGTTTACAGCGCGGTACGGACTGAGTCCTTATATAAAACACATACGTTTCGTCTTTAAAGGGTTAAATTTGTCGCCGCCAAGATTTTACTTCGTTGCTGAAAACAGATGGCAGTTTCCCTACACCAGATCAGAGCTGCATGCGGAACGCTGCGAGGATTTTATTTATGAAAGTCGCACGATGTAAACTTACTTTCTGACCCGGGCTCGCATGTGAATTTGAAAGCAAGAGATACAGTTTTAAAGTTTTTATAAAATTTAATTTCTCGTAAAGAGATAGGTATAAATCACAGCGTATTGGTCGCGTTGATCTTAGAAATCACCATAGCGCAAGCATGAGTCCTTGTGTTATACAAGTAGAAGTAACGAGTGAAATTAAACATCGTCGTTTCTAACTTTTCTTACCATTCATTTTTTTGTGCATGCTTTCATTCTTATTTCTATATTTTAACAGTTTCTCTATCCAGTCACTCTCCTTTTTTTTTTGTTTTCCCCTATTTTTCCTTCCACCAATTTTTCATAATTTTGAGTTTAGTTCTTTGGAAAGTGATTAATTTCAAGACATCACATACGCGTATGTCCAAAATTGTCATATTTGTCTCTCGTAACTTACAATTTGATCATTCAGCTAAGTTGTTATGCGGCTGGTCGGAGTGTGACTATGCCGAAAAAGCAGTCCATATTATTGACAGGTGTCCTTGTTTCACCTCCAACAAAGTTTACGATAGCCGTTCTAATAAAAGACGTCAGAGAATCATAAAATCCTAGTCTCATGGTCGTCTAGTTTGGTGCACGTTTTGTGTGCCACATTTGGTTGAAATCATCCGGAACCCACTGCTACAGCAGACGGAACTTTGGAAGCCGGTGCCTTAAAATGATCCTCTCTACCTACCTACCTACGTATGTACCTACCTACCTACCTACCTACCTACCTACCTACCTACCTACCTACCTACCTACCTGCCTGCCTGCCTGCCTGCCTGCCTACCTGCCTGCCTACGTACCTGCCTGCCTGCCTGCCTGCCTACCTACCTACCTGCCTACCTGCCTGCCTGCCTGCCTGCCTGCCTGCCTGCCTGCCTGCCTGCCTGCCTGCCTGTCTGCCTGCCTGCTTGCCTGCCTACCTACCTACCTACCAACCTACCTACCTACCTACCTACCTGCCTACCTACCTACCTGCCTACCTGCCTGCCTACCTACCTGCCTGCCTGCCTGCCTGCCTGCCTGCCTACCTGCCTGCCTGCCTGCCTACCTACCTGCCTACCTACCTGCCTGCCTGCCTGCCTGCCTGCCTACCTGCCTGCCTACCTACCTACCTACCTACCTACCTACCTACCGGTCTTTGTGTCTGTCTGTCTGTCTGTCTATCTATCTGTCTGTCTGTCTGTCTGTCTGTCTGTCTGTCTGTCTGTCTGTCGCGCTGCAGACCAGTACCGCTCGAGAGCTTTCCGTTTTTCCGGTTTCTGATCTCTGCAGATACTTGGCGAGTCTCCTTGCACGAATGAGCGACCTGTCTCAGGATCTTAAGCTACACTTTTTTGTTATCAAACATTATTTATTCCAGCAACTTATCATGCGGATGTCACCACAAAGCCAAATGTAACTAAAGAAGGAAGGTTGCACACAGACAGAACAAACAAGAACTACACGCACATCAGGAGCCAATATTAGCGGTATTCAGGGGAAACACCCTCTGTCACACTTAACTTTAATGTATCCTAATCAAAGGAGGGTGGATCTCCCTGAAGGTTTTTATTATTCGATCTCAAGTTTCCGTCGCTATTGAGGTCTATCAGATTGCTAGGTAATTCCCATTAGTCTGTTGTCTTTTACGCCACACGAATCCTGCTTTTCGTCGAGGGTGGCTAGGCACCTAATGACTGCCGTCCGACAGACAGCTCTTCCTGTTCCTTGTGTGTCTGCAACACTGTGTTGTCACATCCGTCTAGTGTCTGTGAATATGAGGAGCTGCTGTCTGCCTGACCCATCCCAGTAGGTGCCTCCCCCCTCCCTGTGTACCTGAGGACAGGAACGCACGAGTTTCTGAAACATATCCGTTGTTGAACATGAGACGAACGACAGGTCCAGGAATGGAATTCTAAATTATTCTTAATTTTATTCGTACGTCGTTTTTGTCTTCCAAATCAGTTTCCCTAAAAAAATTGTCTACAAATTTCTCGTTTCATCCATCCGAGCGACTAAATTATTCTTAATTATTAATTATTAATTTTATTCTTACGTCATTTTTGTCTTCCAAATCAGTCTCCCTAGAAAATTTGTACGAATTTCTTGTTTCATCCATCCGAGCAACTGAATTATTCTTATTCTTAATTATTAATTATTAATTTTATTCTTACGTCATTTTTGTCTTCCAAATCAGTCTCCCTAGAAAATTTGTACGCATTTCTTGTTTCATCCATCCGAGCGACTTGCTCCATGAGCAGTGCAAAATGTTGTGACCTCATTTAAGAGCGGAAGTAGTTAGAGAGCATTCATCGACTATTAATTACAGCATGATAGACGATTCAAAAACTAACCGCTGTGTGATACCGTAAGCATTAAACACTGCAGTTGGTAATGACCTATGTTAGATGGAAAAAAATTTATTCTTTTCTCAACATTAATAATTAATGTCCGTCTGCAGCATTGTAGAGTCAGTCTTCGGCCAGACGTTGATTTTCATAATGTATGATGAGCCCCATACACCTGTAAATAAATAACGCATTAGCACGGGGCGAGATGTGATAGCGAAGATGCAGACAACAGATAAACGTACTAACGTAACACGTACAGATGTTTGCGTTGTTTCACTGAACTCGGCTGACTTATATAAATCGTTTGTATAAATGCATAAACGGCGCAAGAAATGTTTTGCTTATGTTTTGGCTGTGCTGTAAGCGTCTGTGGCTCGAGTGTGTATGTTAATGGCATCTTTTCAGTATGCGGATAACAAACGTAGTAACGCCGGGGTAACCTACATGATTTGTGTGTTTCAGGTGCGCACCCAGAATTTTTATTTCGGGGGGGGGGGGGGGCGGCTGGCCCTGAGGCTATATATAATTTGTTTGATTTTAAATAGTATGTTATAAAAACCATGCTGTAAGTACAACATAACGCTGTCTGCAACTGCATTTATATACATACGAATATAACTACATGTTCCATGACTCAATCACAGTGTCCGGTCTTTTTTTTTTTTAATTTTGTTAATGTATGTTTCAAAATTGTAATGTGATAGTCATCAGTCGATTTCAGTGGCTGTTTTCTGCTGAAGGGGAATTCACATAAAACTTTTGATATCATAATATGTACAAAATCTGTATTTTTTTAATTTCAGTTTTGGGGGTTGGGGGGGGGGGGGGGCTGCAGGTCGGTAGCCCCCACTTGGGTGCGCCCTTGGAGTGTTTCAAATAAAAACTCGTACGCTGTTTTACATTTTTCAAAATGTCTTGTAGTGAAATAAGGACTCTTGTGCCTAACTACTGATAGCAGAATGTCAATCAGTTTTGTGCCGCGTTCCTACACGCACTGCATCCCGGGATAGCATAGTCAGTATAGTGACTAGTTGGACGATCCGGGGTTCGAATTCCGGTAAGGGGCAAGAAGTTTACCTCTTCTTAAAACGTCCAGACCCTCTCCGGAGCCCGCCCAGCCTTCTATTCAAAGGTATCGGTGCCTGTTTCTCCGGCAGTAAAGCGGCTGATGCGTAACGCTAACCACTCACATTCAATTAGTGCCTAGGAAAAGAATGACTGGAGCTATGCCTCTGTTCCACTGTATGCCTTCATGGTCTGCATAGTGACAACTTTAACTTTAAAACTTTACATCTTTACCGTGAGACACGCGTTGTGTTTGATTTTGAAAGGGAGGGGTTTTCCATATGCGAACAATTTGTTTTGTTTATGGGCAACAGAACGTGTTATCATGATGCAGTAACAGAGAGTGCTGTGTGAGTTGCTGATAAGGGCGCAGTTTAGAAATTTCGAGTATCCAAACTAGCCAGATGCGCGCCCAGAATTTCTTTAATTGGGAGGGGGGGGGGGATTGGGTTGACTCTGAGGCTACATATAATTTTTTATTTTGAACATTATTTTATAAAACTTATTTCTTAAGTATAACTCTAACATAAGACTGTTTGCAACTGCATTTATATAATACAAATATAACTACATGTTTCGTGACACACTCACCTAATTTAAATCACAAGGTCTAATCTTCGTGTGTTTTTTTTTTTATTTTTTCTATTTCTTGACCAGCTGAGGACCTGTTAGCTTCTCTGGAACGACTTTGCTCCGTGGATAATTTCAAACCGTGCGGTGTGCATTTTGCAAAAAATTTGTCGTTGTTTCGGGAAAAAAGCCTGATTATATTTAAAAGGAAGAAGATATTAGGTTTGTAGCACAAAACAAGGCCTGTCCTTCTTAGAGTGCTGTACAAATGGAGCACACATGTGTAATATTAAGGGTGAAATAGGGATAAGGATAAGGCTAGTTGTTACTGCATGTACCAACAGGTTAAACATAAAAAATTCTACGTTCTGCCCACACAGTGTATTTATGTGTTTTGTATGGATCTCAGAACAAACAGCGATAATTTCCCTATACAGCATTAACTGACTGGTTTTTATAATCGAGACGGAGTGTGTTTACTGCGCGGTACGAACTGGGTCTTTAAATATACGTTCTGCCCACACAGTGTATTTATGTGTTTTGTATGGATCTCAGAACAAACAGCGATTATTTCCCTATACAGCATTAACTGACTGGTTTTTATAACCGAGACGGAGTGTGTTTACTGCGCGGTACGGACTGGGTTTTAAATATACGTTCTGCCCACACAGTGTATTTATGTGTTTTGTGTGGATCTCAGAACAAACAGCGATTATTTCCCTATACAGCATTAACTGACTGGTTTTTATAACCGAGACGGAGTGCGTTTACTGCGCGGTACGGACTGGGTCTTTAAATATACGTTCTGCCCACACAGTGTATTTATGTGTTTTGTGTGGATCTCAGAACAAACAGCGATTATTTCCCTATACAGCATTAACTGACTGGTTTTTATAACCGAGATGGTGTATGTTTACTGCGCGGTACGTACTGAGTCTTTATACATAATTCAGGCGGAATTCAGTCTTCAAAAGTTTAAAACGTACGTCGTGTAGAAGGAGAATAAGCGAATCTGGGTTTCTGCATTGGAGAGAGTTTGATAATATATCCACTGGGAATAAAGCTGTGCTGCAGACCAAATTATCTGTGTTCTCCAAACTTGCCTTGATTTCAGGCTTCCGCCACGATGTTCATCAGATCTGCGCTCTTCTGGGATATTACGCGGGGTCGTGTGGTACTTAACCGACGTTTCGGGACGTGTCCTTCCCATCTTCAAGGGTCAAGAGTTCGAGAAGATGGGACCGATACGTTGTCCTGAAAGGTCAGTAAACAATTACCGCACGACGCCGCGTACTATCCCAGAAGAGTGCAGATCTTTTACGAACTTTTCCACAAGGAAGTGTAAAATATGACATAGAATTGCTTCATTACGTGCAGCATTATGAATGAAGTGGAAAAAAATTTGTAGTTACAAATTATATTCGTATGCAAATGAAGTGGAATTGTTACCTAATTTAAACCGCCACAGTAAAAATTTTTAACTAATACTGGAGTTGGTAAACGGATCGTTATGTGAATAATAGAATTGGGGTCGGTGGACTAAGTGGGGAAAAAGACACATAATTAGAACTGGTGAAAGAAGAGTCTTGGATGTATAAGGAGCCGTAAACCGAGTCATGAACGAGACCGGTGCAAATTTTAGCGAATGACGGATACGCGGAACCGAGAACCGGATACGTTCTTTCGTCTGATTGGTTCATTCGGACACGTTCTTTCCGGAAAGCATTACGTCTAGTTTGAACGTAGTTTTAAACTTTATATTATACACACCGTGCATCTCGTCACAGTCTTTATAACAAGCAACGAATGCACCAGACAGAATAATACAACGTACAGTATAACTCCAATTATCCGGACGCTGGTTATCCGGATGGCCGATTATCCGGATCGGCTTGGCTCTTCAGGTAACTTTGTCGAGAATTCTACAAAACAAATTTGCTTTGAAAGTACTGGTTGTCGGATCGAGTACAATACTGTAAAGTCTTATGACTGTCTAGAACTTCAAATGAGGCGTGATCGAAAGGTTTAGACGCAGGTACATACTGTAAATAGCAGCAGCCGAAAGGGTTCGCAAATTATTAATTATTAAATATTACAAATGATTAAATATTAATGTCTTATTTGTGTGTAAATAAATATGTAGCCTAAAAATAGCCGTTTGTAGAATTTTTTTCCCCACTTTAACCCTTTAAAGACGAAGCGTATCTGTTTTATATAAGGACTCAGTGCGTACCGCGCTGTAAACACTCTCCACTTCGGTTATAAAAACCAATCTCTTAGTGTTTTATAAGGCAAAAGTTGCTGTTTGTTCTGAGATCCGTACAAAACACATAAACGCAATGTGGGCACCACGTAGAATTTTTTAACGTTAAACCTGGTGGTACGTAAAGTTACCACTAGGCTTTAAAAGGTTGATGTACAGAAGGTTAATCAGGGGGCACCACGGAACATGTGACCTTTGGTGCCCCCTGATGATGGGGGCTTGACCACCGAAACATGTAGTGGTAATATTAACACAAATATACAGCCATAAGCAGTGCGAGCATTTGTTGGTCTGTCGTAACAACACATACTCGTTGGCATAAATGGACTTTCCATCTCTACTTTCCGAATTTATTAACCGATATGTGTGAAATTACATACAAGAGATGCGCACATAATGCTGTTGAGAATTAACGAGTTTTATGAAAAGCGGTGTAGAAAGGATCGTAATTTTCGTGTGGGTTTAAATGAATTTATGTTTACCAGTGTCAAGTGAAACGACGTGATATTTTGAAAGTAAAATGTGTGGATAAGGCGTGTGTACTACATGAGGGAATACACAATTTTCAGTCTTGTAAAATCTGCAAACATTCAGATCAAGTGAGCGGATAAAGCAATGGATCATTTTTCCTTGAACCCTTGACAGAGCTGGTCTCAGTCCTTTGGTTGACGGAAACAAACGCATTCTCCCAAAGGTTATGGTTTAAGAGACCTGGGACGCTATGCACAATACCAGTCATACACATTCCTACACTTTTTATGAAGTAGATGAGGATCATGCGGTGGTGCAGTTGGTGTGAGGCACTGCTCTGCAAGCCGGGAAGCTCGCGGGTTCGATTCCTGATTGTGTCATTGGAATTTTTCGTTGACATAATCCTTCCGGCCGCACCATGGCCCTGGAGTCGACTCAGTCTCTAACAGAAATGAGTACCAGGAATATTTCCCTGTGGGACAAAGGCTGCCGGCGCGTAGGGCTGACAACGTTACAACCTTCATGTGCCGATTGTCCAGAAATTGTGGGAGCCTCAACCTGATGGAACCCCGTCGAGGCCTGTACAGGGATTGCTTTACCTTTACCTTATAAGGTATTTAACCTTCTAAAGCCTAGCGGTAACTTTACATACCACCAGGTTTAACATTAAAAAATTCTACGTGGTGCCCACATTGCGTTTATGTGTTTTGTACGGATCTCAGAACAAACAGCAACTTTTGCCTTATAAAACATTAAGAGACTGGTTTTTATAACCGAAGTGGAGAGTGTTTACAGCGCGGTACGCACTGAGTCCTCATATAAAACAGACAGGCTTCGTCTTTAAAGGGCTAATCCTTCAAATTGGAGAATGAAATTGTCATACAAATTATACAATAAGAAGACACAGACACACCACTATGTGGTTTTTTGGCACACTATACTATTTATTTATTTTTCGTGTGCTCTGCAATTACATGTTTAGGCTCGGCCTAGCCGAAACATGTAGTTGCAAAAAAACACACATAGTGGTGTGTCTGTGTCTTCTTATTATATAATTTGTATGGTAGTAACACACCGGGATGACCCAATTCAAGAGAATTGTCATTTATTATGCTTCTCCTACATGTTTCGGCCTCTACGAGGCCTTCGTCAGGGAGATTTTACGTAAAGGAATATAAATAATTACAGCAAATTCGGTCGAAAATGTACATTTGTAGATTTAAAACACAATATTATCAATTAAAATTGCCAAAAATGTTTAAAATATAAATCAATTATAAATATTTTGCATTTCTTAACAGTATTCTTTATTTCATTGCAAACAAACATGTAGAGCATTTTTTGTCGTCTTCATTCGAAGTGATTTATCCTACAAATGCTTAATAAAAATTAAAGATTTTTTTTTAGTTTCATATACAGGCTGGTTGAAGTGCACGTTTTAACTGTATGAAATAAATGTGCATGTCCTCTATTGTCAGTTATCTGTGTCATGGTGGACTGCTGTATACGGCGTCTGTGTTTGTGATAGTAAGCAGAGTTGACGTGAGGCTTGTTTTCATGGATGCGTGTTCCATGGAATATGGATTATATTAAACTTTTAAAGCCTAGCGGTAACTTTACATACCACCAGGTTTAACATTAAAAAATCCTACGTGGTGCCCATATTGCTTTTATGTGTTTTGTACGGATCTCAGAACAAACAGCAACTTTTGCCTTATAAAACATTAAGAGACTGGTTTTTATAACCGAAGTGGAGAGTGTTTACAGCGCGGTACGGACTGAGTCCTTATATAAAACAGATTACGTTCCGTCTTTAAAAGGTTAAATTCCTAGACTGCATCGTCAGAAATTGACAGACTTTGTGTAGATCATATCACTAACTAGTGGTAGGCCTAAGTGTTATGCCATAGGCGTAACTTGGGGGGGGGGGGCATTTGTCCCCCCTTGCACTCCCCCCCCCCCAA
>BLKM01002270.1:219699-232199 GCA_013340265.1 Coptotermes formosanus
CAGTGGCCGCGCGGTCTAAGGCGTAGGTCGACGGCCGAGCGCTTGCTGGGATCGTGGGTTCGAATCCCACCGAGGGCATGGATGTTTTTTTCTTGTACAGTGTTTGTGTTGTCAGGTAGAGGTCTCTGTGACGGGCCGATCGCTCGTCCAGAGGAGTCCTACCGACTGTGGTGTATGAGTGTGATCAAGTGCAAAAGAAACAACCTCGACACCTACTGTGAGTAGGTAGAAGAGGTAAGGACTACGAAACGTTACGATCAACCTGTAGAAATTGCAGCGGTCTTCATAGTAGAGATTGTTGGTAGTGTACGGGCTTTCAGATTCTTGAAGAACTGTCACAATACAGCATTCAGTGTAGGAGATACAGCCATTTAAATGCATGAATTTACTGTCCAGTCTCCTTGTACATTTCATATAGTTACTGAAGACGGAAGTGATTTGTAGTAATTAATAGGCATTGCCTGCATTCACTTGCTTCCCACTGTCATTGGAGAGTAGCCTGTAGGCTAAATATGAGACATAACAAATGATGTGTACGTCCTTAGATCAGTGATTTAGTCTAATAGACCAACTATCTAACTCACGTGTGGTAGTCCGAAGGTCTCGTACAGCTAATAAGTATGCTCGCCATTAGACACGAGCCCAAGATAGTACTACCAAACTGTCACCTTCATAACCCATCTGTTTTTTAAGTCCTTATCTTAATATACCATCAGTTTCTAGGTCTTCCAAGTGGTCGTTTTCCGACAACTCGTAACAGTATGCTGTATGCATTGCTTGCCTCCTTCGTCCGATGTACATAACCCATCTGTTTTTAAGTCCTTAATGTACCATCAGTTTCTAGGTCTTCCAAGTGGTCGTTTTCCGACAACTCGTAACAGTATGCTGTATGCATTGCTTGCCTCCTACGTCCGATGTACATAACCCATCTGTTTTTAAGTCCTTAATATACCATCAGTTTCTAGGTCTTCCAAGTGGTCGTTTTCCGAAAACTCGTAACAGTATGCTGTATGCATTGCTTGCCTCCTTCGTCCGATGTACACATGCGAGTAAACGCAGCCGTTGATGATTTTGCCCATAGAATAGGATCTCAGTAAATTTTTTAAATGTTTTTGAAGGCGTTTTTATAATGTTGGTACACTTGCGTAGAGTAATACTGGGAATTCAGTTTGACGCTAAGAAGACTGTTCTACATTATGGATAAGGTGACGGTCAACTCACGGTCAGAGAAAATGTTCTTTGCATGTATTTAAATGCACCTCTTCACAAGAATATCACGCTCTGGTCACGGGGCACTGAAGTGAGCGCGGGTGTTCTTTGGAATATTTGACCTGACAGTAACGCGACTGCCACCAAATCTCTACTGTTTAAGTTCCTAAACATATTTAAAACAAAACAGCCTTGGAGTGCAGCAAGACCGTTCTGTGTGAAGGCAATACCCAAATCACTGACCGACGCTGTATGATAGGATGGTAACAATACATACCACCTGATTAAATACACTTGGTCATTAACCCATGCAGTGTGCTTCGGAATTTGTCATTTTCAAAACACGGGAGTGACTGAGGTGTTAAGTGTTCCGGGATTTGGCGCGGCTTCGGTTGGTAACTAACTAACTAACTAACTAACTAACTAACTAACTCCATGGAGCAGAGACTTTCTTGACAAGCTAACAGTTTCTCAGCTAGTCAAGAAATTCCCCGCATTTTATGGAAGCGGGAGGTTCATTACCGCATTCACAAGAGCCCGTTACCTGTCCCTATCCTGAGCCAGCTCAATCCAATTACGCAGCTGGGGTCGTACCAAAGAATCGGTCAAGGTCCGAGGCTTGTCCATATGCTTCGTAACATCATACTTTTTTACGGTGAGGAGTTGTTAGCACCTCGCCCAAACCCCAAGCTGGAGGACCACCCCTTGTCGGCTATCCGCGACTGCTCATTCAATGTATTCGCAGCTATCCTCCATAACTGGAGGTCATTCCTCCATCCGCAACCCGAGGACGCACCATGCCGTGGTGACAGGGACCCACTTAACACGGTGGCTTAGGTTGGTAATTGGTCAAAACGTCGAAGTCTTCTTGGACTGCTTAACCGATGTCTCGAAACGTCGATAACAGAATACCAAACTACGCCCCGCAACGTCCGAGAAGAGCGAAAACTTCAACTTCATTGCAGCGGAAGGATGAAATCTCACATAAAAAGGAGGCTGTTCCTCGAAGTAGAGTCGAACCCGGTTATAACGACATCGGTTTATACGACACCTCGCCTGTAGCGTCAAATATTCTGTGGCACAAACTAATTCGTCACTGTTAACCGTAACATTATACTGCTCGGTTATAACGACACAAAATATTCAGTCCCTTTCATTACGTTATAAGCGGGATCGGCTGTCTTGTAGATTTAAACGATTGCCTTTTTTTATACGAAGTGAAAGGAGTGCTCTGAGTTTTGTCGGAAATAGGAAGCGATTTTTAAAATATTATGCCTGTGCAGTAAGAAAATTAGTAACATTTTGAAGGGCTGTCAGCTTATGAAGTGACAAATCTTAAACCCAGGGCTGTGGAGTCGGAGTCGTGGAGTCGCAGTCGGAGTGTGTAAAAATGTACCGACTCCGACTCGGACTCCGACCTCAGTCTAAAATCTTAACTAGATACTCCAACTCCAGAGCCCTGATAGCTACAATAACCATTAGGCGTATACTTAAATGTAAGTTTAAGTCTAAAAAGTAGCCTGATAATTCACGTGGTGGTGATGAAATATCTTATAGGTTTACCGTTATTAATACGTATTGAGATTTTATGAAGGAGTTGGAGCTGGAGTCGGAGTCCGAGTTTTAAAAATTGAGGAGTCGGAGTCGGAGGTTTTGTCTAGCGACTCCACAGCCCTGCTTAAACAATCATACCGGTGCCACGGAGCGAATTTCCCTGCTGCTGCTACACCAGATGCCAACTTCAAACTGGCTCCTGCTACACTTCATTTTATCATACCTCTCACAACCGAAATACAAATTCCTTGTGTCCTCATTTTTTCCCTTTTCCCTGCCTGCCTCATATTTTCAAGGACGCCATATGGTACATATTACGCATTACGTGATTCTTTGATAGTACCAGTTTTAAGTGACAAATAATATAAATGCGTGATGACATTTTTTTTGTGCATATGCTGGAAATTCGGAGATAAATGGGCATAAATACGGTGTCTGTACATCGTGCAGCAGGCTACAGTAAAGAAAGTGTGTCAGTTAAAAGGGAATGTCCTCCGTTAACCGTTATTTAAATTTTTTATGATTTTAGGCTGTTTAGCAAAATTGCTTAAAGCGAGTATTAGCTTCTACATGTCTGTCTGTCTGTCTGTCTGTCTGTCTGTCTGTGTCTGTCTGTCTGTCTGTCCACCTGCATGGAATAACTGGGTTCCCGCTGGATGGATTCCTGTGAAATTTGATATGGAGTATTTTTCGAAAATATGTGGAGAAAATTCAATTTTGGTTAAAATCTGGCAAGAATAATGGATATTTTACATGTATACCTATGTGCGTTTATAATATTTCGCTAAATTCTTCTTAGAATGAGAAATATTTCAGAGAAAAGTTGTACACAAAATCACAACACACGTTTTATGTACAATAACGGTTTTCCAAAAATCGTAGAACCAGAGAGGCCACATTACAATATAATACGGCGCATGCGCTTTGCATGCGGTATAACAGAGGCTACCGACACACACTTAGCATACGTAGTACTTACAATATATAATACTTGTTGCGTTACATGAACGCGCCTCAATGTTATGTTTATATGTACACTGCCTGTGTTGTTATTAAATTACACGCGGAAAGGTAATGCAATACACACGTAAAGTTACAAGCAGTAAGTTCACTGAATGTTAACGCAAAATGAATTTAATTTTAAGAAATTTCCAGGCGAAACATGGATATTGTAGCATGTTACGTAGTTTTCATACTCAAAATGTACTTTTACGATGATCCGAAATGCTCGCTCCATTCAGCGGGCAGCATGGTGTAACGTAACCAAATCAGCCTCACCTGTGCATCTCCCGAAATGTTCTCCGCCCATACGAGTGTCCGAACGCTTGTGATGTCGTATTGGCAGTACGTATTACGCCGGACCATCGTGCCAGCTGCCTTACGTAACTCCTCGATAAGTACTCCTACGTGTTTTAATATAGAGTCCATGGGAATGCGACTCTAATTCAAGCACTACGCGTCAGACTGCTCCTACTGACGCAAAAGCCTGACGTGTGGAATAAAGAGTGCATTAGTTTGACGTAGTTTGACTGATTATATTTTTGTGCAATTGCTTTGTTTCAGATAAGAGCCCGTATAAGTAACTGTAAAAGATGTAGCAATGTAATTTTGGTGATATTCTTTACTGCTCTTCTATTCGTTACAAATTAACACCTCATTAAACTTCCCTACAAGTCAAGGTTTGTTGCGTGTCCACCACAGCACATGTCTGTGCCCGTGTGTCATTTCTGTCGCTCCTAGTACCGTGTAAATCCGTTACAGGTTTTTCATGGAACAAGGTACGAAATCATGCGAGTGAAATCTTCACCAAATAATGTGGGCGTGATGAACTCAAGAATGTAACAGATCGCCTGCGGAACTTAGGTGTGAGTCGGACGGTTATGCTGACGGTGTACTGAAGATACAGGATGAGCGCTGAACTGGATGCAAGCTATGTGACTGAGGATAGGAGAAGGACTGAACATACAAGGCTCAGGATGTGTATGTCCCAGCGCTGTATTATATGGCTGAGGATAGGAAGCTGGACTAGCTGTATATGGCTCAGGATGGGAAGGAGGACTGTACGTACATGGCTGAGGACAGGGAGCAGGACTGGATGTATAGGGCTGAGGATGGGAAGCAGGACTGGATGTATATGGCTGAGGATGGGAAGGACTGGATGTTGAAGGCTCAGGATGGGAAGCAGGACGGGATGTGTATGGCTCAGGATAGGGAGCAGGACTGGATGTATGTTGCTCAGGATGGGAAGCAGGACTGGATGTATGTTGCTGAGGATGGGAAGCAGGACTGGATGTATGTTGGTGAGGATGGGAAGCAGGACTGGATGTATGTTGCTCAGGATGGGAAGCAGGACTGGATGTATGTTGCTCAGGATAGGGAGCAGGACTGGATGTATATGACTCAGGACAGGAAGGACTGGATGTATACGACTCGGGAGAGAGAGCAGGACTGTACTCTGCTACTGTGTGCAGCAGCATTCTTCCTGAAGGTGTTTTAAATGTAGTACATGATGAAGGCCGGAAATATGGCTGAAAAATGTAGTACATTTTGCAGTTCTGTTATAAAGATTCAGTTATGAAAGACGAATTGTGTATTATTTTCCTTTTTGTATAAATTCACAACGAGATGTATGAACATAAGTTTAAGAAAATGGAGAAACTTAACAGTAGTAGCGATGGTGTAAGTCGGACCCTTCAGGCAACACGTTTTATGCCACATGTCGTGCGCTTGCTGATTCTCCAGTTTTTACACTGCGTTTCATTGCAAGTTTTCGTGACCGAAGTGACTCCTCGATTGACGGACTGTGCAATCCACTGGCCACTGCATATCTTGCTCACGAACGTTGTTTCGCCGTACGCCTGAGATGCTGTCTGCAGGCAATTATCGGTTGTCTGGTGCGTAGTTTCCTCATCCAATTGCATGCCACTGATCAGTCGGAAACGCGCTTACGTAAGCGGCTTATAAAACATCTGACGGTGAATGTGTTTCGGAGAAAGACGACTACTCCCGTTTTCACCGTTTTATTTTTACTTATTAATTTTTCTCGTTGCAACGCGTGACTATGTCGTCGACCTTGGCATGGGTTATGCAAGTCACAGGTGTTTCCAGGAAGGCTTTGTAGCCCCGCTATAATCGTCAAATGCTGAACTACCTTATGACTCTTCTTATATTTAAAAATGTAATGGCTTTCGAGTGAAAATACTAAAATCTTCACAGTAGGCACAGCAAAAACCTTTATTTCGCTTATTCTTTTAGATTACTATTCAAACATTTTTCGACTTGCTGGTCGTCATCGAGTAAGAAATACTGATTCTGAAATTACTTTACCGGACGATGATCTACACAGGCCGAAACACTTTGTCGTAATAATGATTGTGAATATGAGAAGATAGTGGCTGTGCTCACTGGAGAAACCTTAGTATTGTCACCCGACATTATTCCAGCTCGCATGTAAACAAATTATTACTGAAAATGTTTGAACACAATGAGACGGAATGTGGTAAGTAACGAGGAATTTCTTAGTTCACAGTGTACCGGTCATCTGATATTGTTACAGGAACAATTTAAGATCTGGCTCGGTTATGCGAAACAAGAAGTACGTAGCAAATTTTAATATATAAATCCCTTTTTTAAAGTAGCCAACTGCATCGCCTAGAAGAAATGTGAATAAAATGGACCTTGTGACATAGGCTGCCAGGATTTCTGTTAGATTTAACTGGTGCAGGATCATATCCTGTGACAGACTTCTGTGTTACCGTTACCGCACATGTGGGCCTAGTTAACAGAGAGTAGACTGGGTTGTCTTCACAAGCACGTGGCATATAATGCGACCATTATTACGTAGATATGTAATCAGCTGACAACACGTGGCACTAATTCTTTCATACAAGAGGAAGGTCAGCGGAAGCTGTAAATTAATAATTAAATGTCTTTATCACCACAAAACTTTCCGTAATGTAGATTGCCACTGCATAAACAATTTTCAGACTCAAATTTATCACGTGGCAGCTCCATCATGCTTCAGTTTCTAACACATGGAGGTATATTCTTGAACGGTTTGCGCAGCAGATTGCTTTGCTTAGGAGTATCCCAGGTGCTAACCACACTTGTTCTGAGATGAATGTTTGCACAACACACGTTTATCCGGAGGGGATCGTGTTTGTAACACACTGTATGTATTCCAACTACGCAATAATAAAAAAAACAATATTTTTTTAAAAATATGACACCACCTACACGTTTCGGCCTGCAGTTGGCAACTTCAGGGAGGTGACCATTGCCCATATCTATGCTTTCCTTTGTCAAACACATCCCTGAAAATGACAATTGCAGGCTGAAACATGCAGGAGAAATGTCATATTTTTAAAAACTGTTGTTTTTTTAACCTTTTAAAGCCTAGCGGTAACTTTACATACCACCAGGTTTAACACTAAAAAATTCTACGTGGTGCTCACATTGCGTTTATGTGTTTTATACGGATCTCAGAACAAACAGCAACTTTTGCCGTATAAAACATCAAGAGATTGGTTTTTATAACCGAATTGGAGAGTGTTTACAGCGCGGTACGCACTGAGTCCTTATATAAAACAGATACGCTTCGTATTTAAAGGGTTAAATATTGTGCAGTTGTTGGAATAAATATTGTGGGCGAGTTTACTGCGCAGAGCATGGATAGTGTTAAATACATATTTGTAACGTTTCATAACCATCAGTCATTCCGACTGAAATGAACAAATTTCTGACACGCGTCATGCTTATGTGTAATGACAATGTAAAGGCCACCTAAGTAGTGGTGGCGATGTATTTCACTTTGTAAACTCGTAAAGCTAACTGCATGAAACAGGCACGGATCTGGAAAACAAACAGTCGCTTAGCAAGTTGAGGCATTTCTATCGTCCTTATGCTGCCACGTCAGCAGTTGATGCCTTGCCTGAGCACCTGACTTTAGCACCCTACTTGTTTAAGTTTCACTTTAAAATTATCATCTAATCTCCTGAGATTTACATTACCTTAGTTTTTTCCACATTCATTTCCATTCCACAGCGTCTCCCAATTTCAGTTATTCTATCAATCATGCCCTGTAATACAGTTTATTCCTTATAATACTGGTAGGATAAAATAACTAAAGGGCACGCGGCGGCGCAGTTGGTTGAGGCACTGCGCTACAAGCCGGAAGGTCGCAGGTTCGATTCCCGATTATGTCACTGGAACTTTTCATTGACATAATCCCTCCGGTCGCACTATGGCCCTGGGGTCGACAAACAGAAATGAGTACCAGGAGTATTTCCTGGGGGGGGGGGGCGCGGGGGCCAAAGGGGGCCGGTTCATAGGGCTGACAACTTTACCACCTTCATGTGCCGACCGTCTTGAAAGCTGGAAGCCTCAACCTTCTGTCCAGGTCTGTAAGGGGATTGCTTTGCCTCCTTGATACTAATTAACCTTTTAAAGCCTAGCGGTAACTTTACATACGACCAGGTTTAACATTAAAAAACTCTACGTGGTGCCCACATTGCGTTTATGTGTTTTGTACGGATCTAAGAACAAACAGCAACTTTTGCCTTATAAAACATTAAGAGACTGGTTTTTATAACCGAAGTGGAGAGTGTTTACAGCGCGGTACGCACTGAGTCCTTATATAAAACAGATACGCTTCGTCTTTAAAGGGTTGACCATATTATGTATGGATGCCGGTATGTGCGTACGTATTTATTTATTTATTTATCTATCATAAAATAAGAGAAAGCGGGGCGAGAAATCCGTTGTTAATAAATAACCTTTCCCTCTGTTCGACCATGGTCTAAGACATACACAGTTATGTGTGATTTCAGGTTTCCACGGCGGTGTGAACGCGGCCTTCACTCGTCTGGTATTTTAGGCAGCGTAGATAGGTAGTTAGTTACTGACGTTTCGGTACAATATATCGGTCCCATGTTAAAGCGTCAAGCAGTCCAAGAAGTGGGGACCGACATGTTACACCAAAACGTCTGTAACTACCGATCTGCGCTGCGTAAATTCCATTAATGCGAAGGTTTCACATACACAACTGTTGTTACTTTCTTACAAGAAGCCCTCTCTCCTTTCGTCATATCTCTACGAATTGACTAACCACAAATATTTTTCAACTTCACTGCCCGTCCTCGGTCTCTGGCCATCTGCGAGCCCCACCTAGTTCAGGGAATCGCGTCGTCTGTTCTTTGAGAAGAGACTTGTGTGTCTGCCCGGCTGGCTTACCGTCGGTGGCGGGACCAATGCTGGTGCCGCAGTTTGTAGCCAGATCCTATCGCTTGCACATGATTGGTTGTACCGCAAAATTTCGCTTTAGGAAAGATCATTAATTTAAACTGACATGTAATGCTTGCATTACAGTATATTTCGTAGTTATGTGGTTGGTCCCGCCCAAATTGAGACAGGTCGGGTGAAGCCAGTCTCGCCACTTTACGGAGAGGCCTTGATGCTGTAATTACTTATGAAACCGAGCTAAAATTACAAGGAGGATAAACAGCGACAAAGAGGTACATATTAAAAGGATTAATTTAGATTGGCTACCTTCATGTTTATTGCTGTTGCCTCTGTTCGCTTGATTTGTTCTTGTAAACTTTATATTACACACACCGCGCATCTTGCCACAATATTCATAAAAACCCACAAATGCACCAGACAGAATACGTATATACTGTATGTTACAGACACGTACGTATGTTCCGACAACTATGTGTCTTCCTCAGGGGGTTCATCACGAAGGAATACAGCAACATCACATCAAGTAATGCGGTTAAAAGATCAAACATCCAAAACCCAAAACATACAATTGCCATTCTCATAGTTTACAATACTGCGATGTTAAAATGTTTAAAGTAGTAAAAGAGTCACTGTTGGTGTTCACAGTCAACATGACCTTAAACATCTGTAAACACCTGCAGTGACTGTCACACTCTTCGTATTTTAACATCGCAGTATTGTAAATTATGATTGTTGACAAAAACACTAATCACGAACAAAATGCACAAAGAGAGTTTTATCATCAATTGTAACACATTCCTACATGTTTCGGCCCTGCTGGGTCATCTTCAGGGAGAACTTTCTGTTATCGTTACACTAAGGTTGCACTTTATAGTTGAGTGAGAATGTGCTCTTGCAAGCCGGGACCACAGAGAGTTCATGCCTCCAAAAACAACGCAGTACACAGTCAAGAGCACATTCTCGCTCAACTGTAAAGTGCAACCTTAGTGTAACGATAACAAAAAGTTCTCCCTGAAGATGACCCAGCAGGGTCGAAACATGTAGGAGTGTGTTACAATTGATGAGAAAACTCTCTTTGTGCATTTGCTGATGAGTAGTGTTTTTGTATAATATAGTGCACGGACATGGAACACATTAAATTTATGATTTGTTGAAATTGTTTGTTTTGGGTTTCTAGTGTTTGATGTCGTATGACGTGATTTGATGATCTCGTATTCCTTTGTGATGAACCCCCTGAGGATGGCACATTGTTGTCGAAACATATGTAGGAGTCTGTAATATACAGTATGTATTGTATTCTGTCTGGTGCATTTGTGATACTCAGCATCTTTATTGTGTATCTCATTTGTAGTGGACTGGACAGAATTTGTTGGTCGCGAATGCTACAGACGTCAACAGTTGACACCAGTATGAAGTCAGACATAACGTTTTTTCAGCTGCAGTTGTGTATTACGGCTTAAAATAACGGGATCCTGGTATTCAAATATCGGTAGTGATACAAAAACACCGGTTTTTCGGTACTAATTTAAAAAATAATTGTTGATGATTTATTCACATAAAGGTTATAAAATCGACAACAATGAGTCATTAATATTGCTCAATTTACAACAGAGGGATTGTTATACACAGTACAAATGTAATGGAAACCTGATAACATGAAACTCAGATCTGGTTTACTGGTCACTTTGTTGCACACAAAAGAAAAAGTAAATTTTGCATGTTAATGAATAATTTCAGAGATTGTTGTATTATCAAAATCTAAAAATATTTTGATTTAAAACATGAATTCAAATGATTACTTGTTTTTTCCTTACGTAATAGGTCCTAATTGTCGTCAAAATTTGAGAAAAATGTTTGTTTTTGGAATGTATACCGGTTTCATGAATTAAAAATACCAAAATACAGGTACTGTGAGCCCTAATGTGTAGGTTCTGCCGCTGTGACCCGTAATTTCTGCTGTCAGGGACACGCGCTCCGTGTAACAGCCGCGAGATCTGATCTATGTGCTGTCGAACACTGGGGCGTTGGATTCCAGTCTCATTCTGTACATTTATATTTGTACGAACTTTTTGTGTCTGCGTTGTCCGCTGTGGGTATTTCTCGCCACGACATGGTCCCTAGTCACAGGAGTCTTACACTGTGTCTACCAAAAAAATTGTAGGTTATTTTATTCGGAACTTGTGTCGCAAGTGAACCAAATTTACCCACCAATTATTTATAAATTGAGGAAACCGGGTATCTCAGTCATTATAGTGACTGGGCTGCAGGCTTAACGATCTTGGGTTGGATCCCAACAGAAGCAAGGAATTCTTCTCCTCTCCGAAACGTCCAGACCGGCTGTGAGGTTGGCCCAGGCTCCCCACTCAATGGCAAGTAGGGTTTCTTTTTTCGAAGATAAAGCAATAGAATCGCGAGGCTCATTCGTGACAACCTAGTGGCAAAATTAACCCTTTAAAGACGAAGCGTATCTGTTTTATATAAGGACTCAGTGCGTACCGCGCTGTAAACACTCTCCACTTCGGTTATAAAAACCAGTTTCTTAATGTTTTATAAGGCAAAAGTTGCTGTTTGTTCTGAGATCCGTACAAAACACATAAACGCAATGTGGGCACCACGTAGAATTTTTTAATGTTAAACCTGGTGGTACGTAAAGTTACCTCTAGGCTTTAAACGGTTAAGGATGAGTGAATCCATACGTCTACTCCCTCTGTATACACGTTATGTCTTTATGGCATGTATACGCACAATTTACCTTTTACTTTTCTATGTAAAAATTGCATGAGATTTAAACTGAAGAGCGGGATTAATGTTAGGCATTCTTATTAAGTTTTCATCGGCAATGTCTTGTATCAAAGGTACTATGTGTCTTTGGCATTGATCAAATTTTGGAGGCAGAGGTTTTCATTGTGTCTGCCCTTCCATATAAGAAACCACTGGCAATCGAAACTGACATCGAAACTGAGAAACTAATGCTACCGCTGGATTGGGCCTGACCCTTGGTGATGTAAGACGGTGCCTTTCATGCCATTGTAAATTTACGGATACTCCAGCTTGTCACATAAATCTTGGAAATTAGTCGAATTTGAGAGTTATTTTTTTTTGGCACTTGCCAAGAGCAAGTTTTCAAAAACACACTTAGGTTTTCTGGCGCAATTAAAGTATGCCCAGCTGTGTCAGTTTTTGTATGAACCCTTTCGTAGATTTATACGACAGGGTGGACGGGGAAGATTGACATTTGTTCTGTTGCGTAAGAATTGCTTCAGCCGATTCATAACTGACAGCTAGGAAAGGTATTGTCTTGCAGCAGGTATACTGTATTGTCCGGCTGTAATGCCGGGCCAGTGGATAGGCTTTCATGCGTGGGAGATTGTTCCTCGTGTGAAAATTTTGAAGTTAGTTGTAGACGAGGTATTAGCGTTCCCGTTTACAAATAAGGCAGGTGGAGACGCGTGCTTGTGCGTTGAGAAGTCTAGACAAAACTGGCGTGAGATAAGAGA
>BLKM01002270.1:237199-256376 GCA_013340265.1 Coptotermes formosanus
AAACAAAAGTGGGGGGTCACCTTATAGGCGAGATACTGCTTTATTTCCTGTAACCTTAGTTATCCAGTACGCAAAGCGCGTGCGCCGTATTTTATTGTCGTATGTGGCCTGTCTGGCTCTATCATGTTTTTTCACATTGCCTTATAAATGGGGCGATTATCGGGAAAAAAGTTATTGAACATAAAATGTGTGTTTTGATTTTTTCTACAACTTTTGTCTGAAACATTTCTTATTCTAAGAAGAATTCAGCGAGATATGATCATAAATTTACACAGGTTCTCATGTAAAGTGCCCGTTATTCTAGTCGGATTTTCATGAAACTCGAATTTTGTCGACAGATTTTCGAGAAATGCTAAAATATCAAATTTCAAGAAAATCCGTCCGGTTGTTCCATGCGGGCGAACGGACTTGATCCCTCATTACCGCATTCACAAACGTCTACAGTTAACGGAGCCCATTTTCACCTTTTCCTCCCACATGAGCCTCAATCTCCTAGATGGGTTTGGTGATACATTGTTTCGATGTGTTGTGAATACACTGAATCAACCACAAATATTTTATCTGTATTTTAATCTTTAACATATATTTTAACCTTTTAAAGCCTAGCGGTAACTTTACGTACCACCAGGTTTAACATTAAAAAATTCTACGTGGTGCACACATTGCGTTTATGTGTTTTGTACGGATCTCAGAACAAACAGCAACTTTTGCCTTATAAAACATTAAGAGATCGGTTTTTATAACCGAAGTGGAGAGTGTTTACAGCGCGGTACGCACTGAGTCCTTATATAAAACAGATAAGCTTCGTCTTTAAAGGGTTAAACCGCATATTTTTAAAATTTAATATTTAATATCTATGTATTGGTCCCATTAACTTCTGTAATATTTCAATATATGTATTCCCTGTACTGCACCTCCCTGAAGATAGCCACATGAGTGGCCGAAACTTGTAGCAGGTGTGCAGTGTGCGTAATACACTTTCATACACGTGTGTGTATTTGTTGGTTCTGATATCATACCTTATAACGCTGTGTACGGGTGTTTATGTGCCAAATGCTCATTCTTTGGCGGTGTGAATGAATAACTGTTGTAGCCTGTTTATAGACGCTGTGCAAAGCGACATCACATGGAATAAGCTGTGCAGGAAAGAAATAATGTCTGCGAGTCTGTTCACTGTTACATGTGGCGTTAGTAGCGTTTCAGCAGTTGATTATGTTTCGCATAAAATTAATTTTAAGTCTAGTAAGGCGTGTAAAATTTAAAAATTCCATCTATTTCTGAGTACCGTTAAGTGTGAGGTGTGTATAACAGAAAATTCGCACTGCCTTTTGTGCAGTACTGACCAGCCGAACTGTACGGTGAACTAACGTGTTAACCACACACTGCAACAGGGCCGGTCCGAGATACGCGGGCGCCCCTGACACGTAAATCAGTTGGCGCACCTGGCAGGTTAATAGTTTGGCTCCCCGGACAGGTTAATAATTTGGCTCCCCTGGAAGGCTAATAGTTTAGCCCCCCTGGCGGGTTAATAGTTTGGCGCCCCGAGCAGGCTAATAATTTGGCGCCCCTGGTTAATAGTTTGGCTCCCCGGGCAGGTTAATGGTTTGGCGCCCGGGCAGGCAAATAATTTGGAGCCCCTGGTTAGTAGTTTGGCTCCCCTGGCAGGTTAATAGTTTGGCGCCCCGGGCAGGCTAGTAATTTGGCGCCCCTGGTTAATAGTTTGGCGCCCCTGGCAGGTTAATAGTTTGGCGCCCCGGGCAGGCTAATAATTTGGCGCCCCTGGTTACTAGTTTGGCTCCCCTGGCAGGTTAATAATTTGGCGCCCCGGGCAGGTTAGTAGTTTGGCGCCCGGGCAGGCTAATAATTTGGCGCCCCTGGTTAATAGTTTGGATCCCCTGGCAGGCTAATAATTTGGCGTCCCGGGCAGGTTAGTAGTTCGGCACCCGGGCAGGCTAATAATTTGGTGCCCCTGGTTAATAGTTTGGATCCCCTGGCAGGCTAATAATTTGGTGCCCCTGGTTAATAGTTTGGATCCCCTGGCAGGCTAATAATTTGGTGCCCCGGCCAGGCTAATAATTTGGTGTCCCTTAAAGTAGATATTCTTTAAAAATTTTCGTCGTAGGACTGCTTCTCCCATCTGTTACTAGTTCTTCTAATTTTCATGTCTCCCCAAATGAATGCTGGCGTAGTACCGTGAAACAGTTTGGAACTGCTTTATCCAAAATTCTTGTCTACTCGCCATTCATGGTGTTTTCGCCACTTTATTCAACTCAGCTAAGTGCCTAAAACTGTTGCGGTTTTGCGTGTCTGAAATTTGAGGCTGAAGGGCTGTAGTTTCTAGTTTCCTTAGTCCGCTCACGATTTCATAACGTATTTTCCTATTACTTTTCTTGATCCATCATTGTGCGTGTTAATGAGAAAGTGCGTAGGTTTATAATTTCCCATCAAAAAAGTCTGGAACATTA
Organism: Coptotermes formosanus; assembly: GCA_013340265.1. Taxonomy (NCBI): domain Eukaryota; kingdom Metazoa; phylum Arthropoda; class Insecta; order Blattodea; family Rhinotermitidae; genus Coptotermes; species Coptotermes formosanus. Next base: position 239,665 of record BLKM01002270.1, read on the forward strand.
CTATGCATTCATTATAAGCAAATCCGGTTTCTCTGGTTCGAACTGTGGAGTCAAATGACAAGCAAGCACGATACGTACCACAGTGATTAAACGGAAACCTGCTTGAATGTATTTCGTTTGATTGTAACGAGAGGAAAATCCAGACCATATATTAGAAATAGTAAAATAAAAGCATAACTGGTTCCAATCTTGAATGGACTGTTGTCGCTTCCCCTCTTGATGTGGCATAGTAACAGACACCCATCCCATTTATTGGCGGCACACCTAGCCGTGAACCAATTTCTTCGCCACTCCTTGCTGTGGATGACAAATACAAGGAGGCATATAAACATTTCGGGGAACACCTGTTAAAGGGATCCTTCAGAGATAGCCAGTCGCGCGTCTGGCATTTCCGAACTTTAGAGCTGCGCTGTTCTGGGATATTACACAACATCGAGTGGTAGTTTTTGTACCGACGTTTCGGGACAATATGTCGGTGCCATGTTCAACGGTCAAGAAGTCCAAGAAGAATAGTGTTATAAAATAAGCTCTGTGGTTTTGCTGTTTTGCTACAAGAACCATGACGAGTAGTTTAAGGCTTAAGCAGACAGATGTTTCGAATTGGCTTTTCTATTCCCTTGGGCCCTCCGTACAATAAACGAGATTTAGAATTGGCGTTGTAATTCACAGACAACGTAACTATCTTTTGTTAAGGTATTCCCCTTTGTTACAGTGCCAAGGTCCTAACAGAGTCTTTGTTAAACGATGGAAGGTTGTGCCAGCTTATTTAACCTTTTAAAGCCTAGCGGTAACTTAACGTACCACCAGGTTTAACATTAAAAAATTCTACGTGGTGCCCACATTGCGTTTATGTGTTCTGTGTGGATCTCAGAGCAAACAGCAACTTTTGCCTTATAAAACATTAAGAGATTGGTTTTTATAACCGAAGTGGAGAGTGTTTACAGCGCGGTACGCACTTAGTCCTTATATAAAACAGATACGCTTCGTCTTTAAAGGGTTAAACATGTTTTCCGTGGGAAACTGACAAACAAACAAACTAACTCCGTGGACCAGAGGCCTTCTTGAGAAGCTAACAGTTTCTCAGTTAGTCAAGAAATTCCCCGCATTTTATGGAACCCGGAGGTTCATTACCGCATTCACAAGAGCCCGCCACCTGTCCCTATCCTCGGCCAGCTCAATCCAGTCCATGCCCCATCCCACGTCTTGAAGATCCATTTTAATATTATCCTTCTATCTACGCCTGGGTCTCCCAAGTGGTACCTTCCCTCAGGACTCCCCACCAAAATCCTGTATGCATCTCTCTTTTCCCCATACGTGCTACATGCCCCGCCCATCTCATTCTTCTCGATTTGATTACCCAAATAAGATTTGGTGATGATTACAAGTCATTAAGTTCCTCGTTATGTAGTCTTCTCCACTCCCCTGTCGCCTCGTCCCTCTTAGGCCCAAATATCCTCCTCAGCACCCTATTCTCGAACACCCTCAGTCCTTGTTCCTGCCTCAGTGTGAGAGACCAAGTTTCACACCCATACAAAACAAGAGGTAAAACTGCAGTTCTGTATACCCTAATCTTTGTGTTTTTGGGTAGCAACCCGGAAGACAAAATATTCTGCACCGAATGATAGCAAGCAGGGAAACTAACAAATAACACTTGTAAAGAATTTGGATTCAAATGCTTTTGGAAACGTCGTTTAAAAGTACTGAGACCCGTCACAGATGATCAACAGCTTTATGTGCTGATCTGTCATACCGGATTTCACCCAAATCGGACAATGGTAGCGCGAAGTGCGGATAAAAACTCATTTACGCCCGTAAGTAAAGTATGTCTTGTACTGCATAGATTTTCATGAAACTCCTTTATCACTCAGTAAATTTTTGTAAACATCTTATGTACCGAATTTTATCCACATGACACGAAAAACTGTAGAAAAATAGGGCAGACGTTCATTTACTCCCCTAAGGAAAATATGGCTTTCTCTGCATCGATTTCCACGAAGTGCATCACTGCTGGACGGAATTAAGTAGATGTCTCTTATACCGCATTTCACTCGAATCGGTAAAGAGATGTGGAAAGTTGATATTAAAAGTTTACAGTGCTACTTAGAAACCAGTGTTTGGCTATGTATTGCTATGATATTTCAACATTTTAACTTTTAATTCTTGTAAATATCTGTATGTACGTTATATTTTGTATTTTAAGTCACATTTATTTATAACAATTAGTGGCATAGTCCATTATGCTATTAATTTTAATTGCGATCCAACTATGCATCTTGAACTGTGACATGAAAAACTTTTAATGTGACGCCATACAATGCTTGGATGTAAATAATGCTCATGACTGTTTGATGTGCGCCCCCTGAAGATGGTAATTTAATTACCGAAACATATGTAGGGATGATAAAATATACTTACCAATAAGCTGGTAGATTTGTTGGTTTGATTTAGATTCATAATAATATGCACGGCATACAAAACATAAAATTTGAGAATGTAAAATTGATCCTGTACTTAAACGCCGCGCGTGTTTTAATATAGTGGGAGCAGAGGTAAAGCTCCACGCATTCAACACTACTTTACGTACATTTTCAAGCAGTGAATAAAAATTGCCCCCCCCCCCATAAACGTATTGCTATAATTTATCAAATTTCAAGTGATTGCTTTGTTATTGTTAGCTGATTATCACAGACCGGAAATGTGACGTATCATTTACTCCATTTACTGAGTGACAGCGTTTAATAACGTAATCAGAGGTTTATCACTGACTCACCCGTGACGACAAACTGTAGATGCTCTGTGCAGACAGCAACACTTCCTTTGCCGACGACACAAGTAGACGGTTTGCTGAAGGACAGATAAAACCTGCCCCCTCCTTACTTGTTGTAAGTCTAGACGGGGGGGTTAAAATGGCGAACATTCTCACCCCCTCAACACGACCCCTCAACAACGTGGAGGGTAGATGTACCAAACTAAACGGCCATCATTCATGGGTTTTCAATAGGGGCGGACAGAGTACATTGGAATCAGGTATAAGGGAATTTTCCGTGACGTTTGCCGTTTTTTGGAACAACAACAGCTTGGACCAGGGAGGCGTGTAGACATTTAGCTCGTCTGTAATACTTCTGGCTGTCTGGTGCCCCCTTCCCACCGCCACTTGCACGAAACGACGCGTTGTGTAACATATTCTAACTTAACGCTTGTCTGAACTGTGAACTCTGGTGCTTGGAAACTGATTATGGGTTGAAACACCTTAACATGTGAGGCAGCTGTCGACAGACCGACTGCATTCATGAAGAAATTAAGAGCAGATTCAAGTCAGGGGATGTTGTTATCATTCAGCGCAGAATCTTTTGTCGTCCAGTTTGCCATCCAAAAAATAAAACATTAAGGTATACAGAAATGTAATTGTGGCTGTTGTTTCGTATGGGTGTGAAACTTGGTCTCTCACACACTGAGGGAGGAACATAGGCTGTGGGTCTTCGAAAATAGGATGCTGAGGAAGATATTCGGGCCTAAGAAGGACGAGTCAACAGGGGAATTGAGAAGACTGCATAACGAGGAGCTTTGTGATCTGTACTCATCACCAACCATCAAGAAGAACGAAATGGACGGAGCATGTAGCACGTGTGGGAGGCACGAGAGGTGCATGTAAAACTTTTAGAGGGAAAACCTAACGGAAAGAGACCACTTTGAAGACCTAGACGTAGATGGGAGGGTAATATTAAAATAGATCACGAAGTGGAATGGGGCATGGACTGGATTGAGCTGGCTCAGGATAGGGACAGCTGGCGCGCGCTTGTGGATGCGGTCATGAACCTTCCATTTCCACAAAATGCGGGGAATTTCTTGACTACCAGAGAAACTATCAGCTTCTCAAGAAGGACCCCGCGATATGTAGTTAGTTAGTTAGTTAGTTAGTTAATTGGTGAGTCAGTTTCCTTGTGTTTAGCCTACTTTCTTTTACAGAAAGGAGAATACTTCGTAGTCCTTCCCTCTTCTACCTACTTGTTCACAGCAGGTGTCGAGGTTGTTTATTTTCACTTGATCACACTCAGACACACACCACAGTCGGTAGGACTCCTCTGGGCGAGGGATCGGCCTGTCGCAGAGACCTCTACCTGACAACACGCAAACACGGTACAAGAGACAAACATCCATGCCCCCGGTGGGATTCAAACCAACGATCCCAACAAGCGCTCGGCCGCATACCTACGCCTTAGTCCGCGCGGCCACTGGGATCGGCCAGAAAGGAGACTACTACGCCTGTGAGATGTTCGTGCAGCCTCTGTTTATGTTCCTGAATTAACGTTTTAGATCACTGCACTTGTATTTACGAAGCTTCATATGTACATAATGTTGTTGACGATCGCCCCAATGCCATAGGTTTTAGTTTCCAAAAATCAGTTTTAAGTAATATTCTTGCAATAAAACAACTGAGGATGATGATTATGATGGATACAAATATCTGCTGTTAACCTGAAATGAAACATTAAAAATATATTAATTACAGCACAACTTTCATTGCAATTTGGCTTCTGTCCCGGATGGGGTTTTCGAACTTTTTTTTTATACTGGTTTACCTATAAAAGGTTACTCACCACTTGTTAAGTCATAAGGAACCAATCCTGCACCTAGTAGCTTCTTGTAAGTTTGCAAAATTGTAAGAATTTTGTTTGTCTGGGGTAAAACGGTGCCAAATATTATTTTTACTTCACATCCGCAGCCGGGTTTGTTTATATAGACACGTTGGCTGTGTGTCAGAAACTGGTATACGGAATCAAAAAAGAGTTTGAGACAATGTTTCTATAATGTTACATTCAACCAATGCTTCGTTCTGTTACAGCAGTCATTTTAGTGTCGTAAAATTTAGCTGATTGAAAATATATGCAATACTTAAACATTTTTAAATTCTCTGTTGCCTAGGTGGCTACATGTTTGGAGAGAAGAATGCACATTTCATTAGTTACACATCGAATTTCGCATGCCTACAAAAACAGCTTAAGGGAGTAGTCCTTTTATATTGCTTAAAAGGGTGCGAAGAAAATTATATCCATGCTTTTTCTGGGAGTCGTAGAGCTAAAATAAATTCCTTGTTACAAACATCTTACCTTGACTTCTTTAGATATGTGGTCGTTAAATTTGGACTAGAAGTATTGAGAAAATGCTGTACATTCTACAAATTGTTTTTTTTTTCCGGATCTCAGCTTGGACAGTGAACACAGTAGCTTCGGGTAAGTAACCCTTCTAGTGTCATCACGTGTTGAGTCTTCTGACGTATCCCAATCAAACTTAAGTCTGAAACAGTAAGCCCTTTTTGTGTTAGACAGGATATGCTCGTCCACCTACGCAGTAAACAAAGCATAGATAAACTAAACTAAACTAAACTAAACCAAACTAAACCAAACTAAACTAAACTGACTAACTGACTGACTGACTGACTAACTAACTAACTAACTAACTAACTAACTGACTGACTGACTGACTGACTGACTGGGTGACTAACTAACTAACTAACTAACTAACTAACTAACTAACTAACTAACTAACTAACTAACTAACTAACTAACTAACTCCATGGAGCAANACTAACTAACTAACTAACTAACTAACTAACTAACTAACTAACTAACTCCATGGAGCAATGCCCTTCTTGAGAAGCCCACAGTTCCTTAGCTAGTCAAGAAATTTCCTGCATTCTGTGGAACGGGAAGGTTCATTACGGCATTCACAACAGCCCATCACCTGTCCCTGTCCTGAGCCACAGCAATCCATCCCACGTCCTCGTCCTATTTCTGAACGTCTGTTTTAATATTATCCTCTCATCTACGCCTAGTTCTTTAAAGTGGTCTCTTCTCCGCAGGTTTTCCCCCCCAAAAGAACCCTGTGTAAATCCATGTCTTCCCCACACGAAACAAGGGATAGAAAGAAGTAGCTGAACGCATGTCGAGCGGGTTAGAACCAGCTGCCCCGCTTTTCGAGATTTTCGTACCCTTAGACCTGTTTTATTAGAAACAACAACAAAAGCGTTTAACCATTTAAAGACCGAGATTAAACCGCTTTACATACAAAGACCCAGTTCGTACTGCGCAGTAAGCACACTCCGTCGCGGTTATAAAATCTAATCAGTTAATTTTATATACAGAAGTAATCACTCTTTGTTCTGGGAGTAGTACACAAGTTATAAGCACGGCTGTGCAGTTGGTACACAAAACTTCCGACTCCGACTCCGACTCCGACTCCGACATTTTTGAAACTCCGACTCCTCAATTTTTAAAACTCCGACTCCTCAATTTTTAAAACTCCGACTCCTTCATAAAGGCTTAATATGTATTAATAATGGTAAACCTATAAGACATTTCATCACCACCACGTGAACCATCAGGCCACTGTTTACACTTACAACCAACCTATAGTCAAGTATAGTCTAATGGTTATTGCAGCTGTCAGGGCTCTGGATTTGGAGTGTCTAGTTAAGATTTTAGACTGAGTTCGGAGTCGGAGTCGGTAAAAATGTACCGACTCCGACTCCGCCCTGCTCCGACTCTGCAACCCTGGTTACAAGTACCAAAAACAGACATGCTTTTTAAAAATTTGTTGACTCCATTGTCGAGTACGTCGTAACGTGTTTCTTTCTTCTGCTGCCAGGTATGATGAATGATTAGGTGACAGTCTTGTACCACGGACGGGGACGCGTACCGCCTGGCAGCGCACCATAATGACCTTAATTTACGGCTGCCTTTTGAAATGATCACTGCGAACTGGGGGCCACTCTCTGCCGATTCCGCACATTGACTCCTTGAGCCTCTGTTCAGAGTACAAAAAAACAAAACCGTAACCACATACAACATGCATTCCACTGTTCTGCAGTATTTTTACAGCATACATCAGTGGTTTGTGCAGGGCTGTTCGCGTTGGATATTTGGCACCTTCTTACAAATCGCTGTATTTAAATATTTACTCCTGAAGATCTGCGTGCCCGTGAAATTTGAGGTTTGTGTGATTCTTATTAACACTTTAAAGACGAAGCGTATCTGTTTTATATAAGGACTCAGTGCGTACCGCGCTGTAAACACTGTCCACTTCGGTTATAAAAACCAATCTCTTAATGTTTTATAAGGCAAAAGTTGCTGTTTGTTCTGAGATCCGTACAAAACACATAAACGCAATGTGGGCACCACGTAGAATTTTTTAATGTTAAACCTGGTGGTATGTAAAGTTACCGCTAGGCTTTAAAAGGTTAATGAAGATGAACGTTTTCTGATATCTGTCGCCGTGTTTGTTGGTAATTCGTTACTGCCGTTTCGAAAGATCTTTCTACCGCCATCTTCAGCACAGTCAAAAATGAATAAGCATGATTTCAGGCTTCCGCTGCAATGTAGGTGAGATCTGCGCTCTTCTGGGTTGTTACGCAGCGTTGAGTGGTAACAGAACTACCACTCAACACTGCGTAATATCCCAGAAGAGGAGAGGTTTCAAAGATTAATAAGTTGTTGGAAGAACTCCCGTCATTTCTTCGAAACGTCGGAAACCACTCACGAAACGACGCAGCGTAACGTAATAGATGTAAAATTGATCATAAAGATATATATTTTTATTTTATGGCTTGAGCCGCATATTGTCATCTCTTGTGGAGGGACATTTGGTGGTGACAATGCTGAACAATTTGGTAAGGCCCGCGTTGCTAGTTTGGTCAAGGACAGCCGAAAATTATCTGTATAAATGACACTATGTATTGCGTCTGGCACAACCGACATACTTCGAAGTAGACTCCACCAACACTGGATGCTTTAAATAACTAACTCCATGGAGCAGAGGCCTTCTTGAGAAGCTAACAGTTTCTCAGCTAGTCAAGAAATTCCCCGAATGTTATGGAACCCGGAGGTTCATTACCGCATTCACAAGAGTCTGCCACCTGTCCCTATCCTGAGCCAGCTCAATCCAGTCCATGCCCCCATCACATTTCCTGAAGATCCATTTTAATATTATCCTTCTATCTACGCCTGGGTCTCCCAAGTGGTCGCCTTCCCTCAGGTCTCCCCCACCAATGGTTTTAAATTATGGACTTATAAATAATGGATTAAATAATGGATTCAAAATCTCAAAAAAGAGAAGTGTGATCGTTGTTTTCATATGTAATTAGGAACCGGCTTCTTAAATTTTTTAATGTTTCAGTTTTAACTTTTAAGTTATGCTCGACACCGTTTATGTTTAATGACACGCCACCAAGATTGCAAGTTGATTGCAATTTGTGTATTATATTTTACGTCTTTTTTTAGATCTCGCAGTATTTTACATTTTTACCTTGATTCCTAAGTTTTTGTATAAACAAACACCTGATTATGATCGGCTTGATCGAAACATGTAGTGTCTGAAAAAATGGTAACAAGTACAGGTTGTGTCAGATGGAACACGTAGTGTTATTTATGTAAGTCTACATACACAACGGGGTAGATAGCGTCGTATCGGTTGTCTTTATGCTTCACAACCATGTTATCCTTCTTCGTAATTTGTCATTTGATTTCAAGGACATCTTATACCGCCTTTAGCTATGATATAATAACACAAGATTGATAAAGGTAAAGGTAAAGGTAAAGGTAAAGCAGTCCCATTACAAGCCTGGACAGGCCCTTAGGGCTCCAGGGGTTGAGGCTCCCAGATTTCTAGACAATCGGCACATGAAGGTGGTAAGGTTGTCAGCCGTAAGCACCGGCCGCCTTTACCCCCAGGAAATATTCCTGGTACTCATTTCTGTTAGAGGCTGAGTCGACCCCAGGGCCATAGTGCGATCGGAAGGATTATGCCACTGAAAATCCAGTGACACCATCGGGAATCGAACCCGCGACCTGCCGGTTTGTAGCGCAGTGCCTCAACCAACTTTTCCCACCGCGTAATACACGATTGATATGGTCACCAAATCACCAAACCAGGCGCAGTTTTGAAGGTGATTTATAGATACGTCGGGCCAATATTCCATCTAAGCTGCGCGGGTGCGCCGGCGCACAGTAACCGAAATTCTTCCGCGCACACTGAATTGTTGCCTCGCAACTGAAAATTGTCAGTTTTCATTGTAAATGTTCGTATTATGCATATTACAAACATAAACCCTTGAAAGTGGCGCGCAGTCGACAGGTCATGTAAAAAATTTCTGCTCAGAGCAACAGCAGGTCCGCGCAGCTGTAAAGGGAATTAGAGGGAAAGTTGCGTTGGACAGTAGTTTAACCCTTTAAAGACGAAGCGTATCTGTTTTATATAAGGACTCAGTGCCTACCGCGCTGTAAACACTCCATCTCGGTTACACAAAACCAGTCTCTTAATGTTTTACATGAACCCTTTAAAGACGAAGCATATCTGTTTTGTATAAGGACTGAATGTGTACCGCGCTGTAAACACTTTCCACTTCGGTTATAAAAACCAGTCTCTTAATGTTTTATAAGGCAAAAGTTGCTGTTTATTCTGAGATCCGTACAAAACACATAAACGCGATGTGGGCACCACGTAGAATTTTTTAATGTTAAACTTGCTCGTATGTAAAGTTACCGCTAGGCTTTAAAAGTTTAAAGCTTATACCACTCCAATAACCAGGCCACCGACCTTTGTTTCAGAAGTTACTTTGTTTCTGAGATTGCCCAGGGTGAATGTGTGGATACACCCCACCATTCATTATTACTGACCCTACATCTGCGTAGGGTGTAAGTGGCCTGAGCACTACTTGCATATCTTAGAGATACCACGCGGTTTTATTTCATTCTTTCTTCCCGTAATATTTCACTATCTACAAGCGATAATGATGGGAAAGACTGTAGGACTGTAAAGCAACAAACGATGTGTAAACTCTCATTTTGGCAGGTTTCTCACCTCGGGATTCCTGCGATCCTTTAGTGTAGTTTACGAGATTTGTGGTGGATGAAGTGACACTGAGGCAGATTTTTCTCCGAGTACTTTGGATTTTTTTTTCTGTCATCATACCACCAGTGTCCTAAATTTATACATCCATCACCCGCGGAATGTGCAGTGGGCCATTAGAGGCCGCAGTTCTAAGGGGCATTGTCTTAACCCAATCCAGAAATAAAAATTGCCGTTATTTTAATAGGCAATAAAGAGGAGAGCAACATCTTCAGTTTATTCGCTTCCTTCCTTAGAAAAATGTTAAGAGCCAAGGCACAGTTGAAACTATAGAATTGTCGCTGCTGGTCTGTACGTTATTTAACGTCGCTGTTTGAACTCCAAACACTGTGTAATCGTAGTTTAAAACTTTTGTTCAACTACCTCGTTTTAATTTTAATACAAGACATCCCCGTTGGTGTGCAGGTACAAAAATATGTATATATTCCTATTAATTATACATTTATGACCAACGCTTCGTTTTCAAATACGTATTTAGGCTATCAGTTTTGCTCATAAGAGCCATCATCAGGCCATAAGAGAAACTATAAATTAGAAGTGTATATATGCGATCCATCCTGAAGACCAGTCCAGTCGTTTGCACAATGACCGTCTGTAATATACATGATCGGCGCCAGTTTTTTTTATGTTAGTACTGCCGCATATATTTATACTTCTACTGTCTGATTCCGCGTCTCCATTTTTATATTATACTTTCATATTTACCGTTTACTTTTTAATTATGTTTTAACACTACTTGCCCCTTTTTAAATAAGTTGACAAGATCTTAATTTCTAATATCTTTCTTACATTGATATATATTTTTTAATGTATTTAATATTGTAAAAGGGGGATATCTTCCACTTACAAAACGTTTGGAATTTTCTAATTTATAGTTTTTGTTATGGTCTGATGATGGATCTTATCAGCCGAAACTTGTAGCCAAAATACGCATTTAAAAACGAAGTGTTGCATCTGACTGTAGAATTAATAAGAATGAATACAGTACTGTACTTCGTTTCTGTTGTAAAAAATCCGTTAATTAATCAGGTATGAATGAATTAAGGATGCATTAACTTAGAGTATCCAAGACATAATCAATTGTAATACAACGGCGATGTCCTTAGGTCCTTTCATTGTGCAGTGTGATGTATATTGTGTTTGTATCAAGACGCAGGAGAGAGTGGAGTTGTAGAGGTCTTCATGCTTAACCTCGGCGCTAGATGGAGTTGAATTGTCAAGTTCACGCGCCGGCCGCTTTACCCACGGGAAAGAACCTTGGTATCCAATGAATAGGAGGCTTTTAAAGAAGAAAAAATATCTTATGCCTTTGCTGGGATTCGAACCTCGGATCTTCCAGCTCGCAACCTAGTCATATATATATATATATATCAGTTTATTTATTTGCAGGATGTGCCACGTTTATGGTGGTTTTCCTATGGATAAAGACATATCAATATCGGACTGTGTGTGTGTGTTTTTGGCTACTGAGATGACTCCTACAAGCTCTGGGTTCATTCCTCTGTGTATTTTCCATAGACTGGAGTTTTCCTACTCACGAACTCAGGCTGGGCTTGGCTGTGAGGCTGTACGTCTATACATCATTCTTGCATGTGGGACGGGTCACTGAAAGGCACTGCTTCCCGTCTCCCCCCCCCCCGCGCCCCCCCCCCCCCCCCCCCCCAATCCAGATGCATTCTTCCCTGTAGGAATTTGTTGTGTTCGGAAGTGAATAAAGAACAGTGCACCCTTAAAAATCGCGGACTATTTGCTCGTTAGGCTTTCACGTCCCCAGACGTTTTTTTTGTACCATTGTCTGTCTGAAATAGTTCTTGTCTTTTGCTGTGGTTTTGGTTGAAGAAAACATTGAATGGCAGGGGGAAAGGGGGGGGGGCAACAGATATTTTTTATGAGATGGAAGGTAAGGCGCGTGTCTGCAGAAGGTGGAGGTCACGTATCCCCTGAAAGAGCAACACAAAGGCGCGAAATAGGGGTTGTTACCGTGTTTAACTGGGAGGACGATCCTGGACGTTTTCAGTGAATTTCACGTTCCTGCAGACAGCAAAAGCGTCTAGCAGTTTCTGCTTATTTTTCATTCTTCTACTTTCATCTTTACTTATCCGTGTTGCGTTTTGATTCTTACTTTATTGAAAGATATCTCATGCACGCCATTAAACTACGTATTGTCAGTTTTAGTTTACCATAAATGTAAACACAGTTAGATGCCGTCCTCACAACTTGTTTTAATTTAAAAGTTAAAATTGGCTACATGGTTCAACCACCCAGGTGGTGATCATCAGGCCTTATCACAAATGTAATAGGCCTGATGATTACCACCTGGGTGGTTGAAACATGTAGCCAATTTTAACTTTTAAACTAAAACAAGTTGTGAGGACTGCATCTAACTGTGTTTACATTTATAATATACTCACAACGGTATGCATTCTATACAGATTAGTTTACCAATCCGATAAGGTAAGAGAAAGCGGTTTCAAAATTCTGTACGCATAATGCTACCAATCACGTTACTTATGTTAGAAAAGTTCATGAATGAAGCATGCGCAGTATTACATGTGGCCTGTCGGGCTCTACCATATGTTTCCACATTATCTCATAAACGGGACGAGTTCTGAAAAAAAATAGATGTGTGTCTTGATTTTCTCTACAACTTCTGTCTGAAATATTTCTCACTCTAAGAAAATTCAGCGAGATATTATCATAAATGTACATAGGTCTTCATGTGAAGTACCATATATTTTTGTCATATTTTAATCAAACCCCAAATTTTCTGACGGATTTTCGAAAAATACTCAGATACCAAATTTTATTAAAATCCGTCCAGTGGGAGCCGAGTTGTTCCATGCGGACGGACGGACAGACGTGACGAAGCCAATAGTTGCCTATTTTTTTTTTTAAATTTTACCAACGCAGCTAAAAATCGCCCAGAACCAAGTTCAAATGGTAACATGAAGTGTTATTTCATCACAGATGGCATTCTCTGTCATCCAGTGGAAAGCACGCGCTGTTTGCGCATGTCAAACTTAAATGGCATTATTAGAACAGACGAACCTTATAAGACTGCAGACTGAACAAGAGTCGAACTCCAGACACTACTGTTGTTGTTGCGACCGGAAATGAATCATTTCCAGTCTGCAAAACAAACAATAAATGTATGTCTAGTGCAGGGTTGCACAAAGTTCATACTCAACTGCCGGGAAAGGTGTTCTTTGTAAGACACGATAATCCGATAAACTTGTTAGAGCTTCATAATCTGCATCGAGAGGTATATGTGGTCATTATATCATGAAGGCGTAGAAGTAGGTGAGAGGCAGTGAAGATCATAGATGGAGGTAAAATATCAGTTTTCTTTTTCCTGACACTTTAACCCCAGAAGTCATGTACGCCTACCTTGAGATAACCTCAAACCGGATTTAAAAAAATTTTGTGAAGCGAGAAATCCGGGACTCCTGGGAGGTAGACCTTTGTCTCTCATACAATGGTGTGTATTGATAACCAATTCGTACCCAAACGATAAAATGCAGTACTCAACTACATCTATACAAACCCCAACATTTTTCGATACCTTAATGCCCCCTGAAGATGATGCGTTAAGGCATCGAAACATGTTGGTGTTTGTATAAATGTAGTTGAGTAATGGATGTTACTATTTGTGTACAAGTGGGTAAAAAATTAGGTATCGTTGTATATAACCAAGTACACGGTATGGACAGTGTTAAACTTTGTCTTTCAGTCTAAGGCCAGTCCCTTTATTAACTAGACATTTCAGTCTGCAGTACGCTGTAGGCCTATATCATGCTAACCAAACAGATATTTCGAACGTATAAGGAACTTTTTTTTTATCTGGCAGATCGGATCACCGCTCAGACCGTTTCGCGTGACGGCAGGCAATGCAACGCTGGCCACTATTCAAGCAGTGAGGCGATGAAAAGTGGCCAGCGACAGTTGTCAGGTAAAGAAATATCCCTAACTTTCTCCCGCAGTTTCGTGCCGATTCTGAAAATTTTAAATTCAAATGAAACTCAGTGGTTCTAGAAGGCCTAAGCTAAACATGTGGTTTGGTAACTCACGGCCTACACTAAACATATAGTTTGGTAACACATGGCCTAAGCTAAACATGTGATTTGGTAACGCATGCTCGACACTAAACATATGGTTTGGTAACGCATGGCCGATACTAAACATATGATTTGGTAACGCATAGCCTAGGCTAAACATATGGTTTGGTAAAACATGGCGTAAGCTAAACATGTGGTTTGGTAACTCATGGCCGACACTGAACATATGGTTTGGTAATGCATGGCTCACGGTAAACTTGGTTTGGTAACTCATGGTCGACACTAAACATATGTTGGGTAATGCATGGCTCACGGTAAACTTGGTTTGGTAATGCATGGCTCAGGGTATACATGGTTTGGTAACGCATGGATGACGCGAAACATATGGTTTGGTAACTCATGGCCGACACTAAACATATGGTTAGGTAATGCATGGCTCACGGTAAACTTGGTTTGGTAACTCATGGCCGACCCTAAACATATGGTTAGGTAATGCATGGCTCAGGTATACATATTTGGTAACGCATGGTTCCCGCTAAACATGTGGTTTGGTACCGCATGGCTCACGGTAAACATGGTATGGTAACGCGTGGCTCCCGCTAAACATGTGGTTTGGTACCGCATGGCTCACGGTAAACATATGCCAGGAATCTTCCTTGTAACATAGCCGGTCACACTTGTTTACCGTCTGCTTTATCCTATTTAATTGGTCAGTGTTAATGCCTCGGGTCAACCAAAATCAATAGGAATCCGCAAGTTGGTATTGGGAAAAACAATCACAGATGTGTTCTACGAATTCATTAATTGGAATTTGAAAGTGATGACGCAAATGTGCGTAACCTCTCACGTCATGCGACAAGGACATGGATCGGTCTATATAGGCGTCCCGCTGCTGAGTTTGATAGATGTCAGTTCTGAGGAGAATCCAGGAGGTTTAAAATTGTAATGGATTTGGTATGGAAAGTGAGGTGAACGGAGATGCCAAACCACTCGTGAAAGTAGGGCCTCGCCAGTTACGTCACCACACACCATGTCTGTCTAGCAACAGAGAAACCGTGTTATTTCCTTGTCGCAACCGAATGGAACGCTCTCCGGTTGCGAATGTTGGGTACGACGTCCAGGTATGGAGTGTAGCTGCACGAATGTAATGAGCGAGCAGTTGCGGACGGCTGTCAAGGAATGGTCCTCCAGTTTGAGGTTTGGGCGAGGGACTAATAACTCCTCACGAGGGGGAGGGGCGGGGGGGTTGGGGAAGGCAGAAAGATCAGGAAATATGACGAAGCGTCTGATTTGGGAGGGCCGTTTGGTACGAACGTACGCGACGAAAATTTGGCATGCGATTTGGTACTTGAAATGTCAGGATTCTTGTTAGGGCAGGTTCATAGAATACAGTCGTGTGACTTAAATGTGGCAGGAATGTAAACGGCACTGAACGAGCGGCAGATTATACATTTTGCTGGGAAGGTGGAAATGAGAAATTCAATGAGGGAAAGGCTTTCCGTGCATAAGGGGAGTATGTTACACTGATACAATAGATACGAGTTTTCGGCTTTTCACAGTACCTCTTGATCAATGATGAACTTCTTTTCGGTTTGTGTCCTGTTTAGTTGTTAAATGATCTGATGCTATAGACGAACTAACTAACTAACTAACTAACTAACTAACTAACTAACTAACTAACTAACCAACCAACCAACCAACCAACCAACTAACTAACTAACTAACTAACTACATGGAGCAGAGGCCTTCTTCAAAAGCTAACAGTTTCTCAGCTAGTCAAGAAATTCCCCGCATTTTATGGAACCCGGAGGTTCATTACCGTATTCACAAGAGCCCGCCACCTGTCCCGTACTGCCTTTATTTTTTAGGGTGACTGAATTGGTTCAAATATACTCCTTTCACTCACCTTGAAGGTGGAGACAGTACGTTCCTCTGAAACGTCGGAACATTCCTCCTTTTCATAGTGTAGAAACTCAAAAGCACGTTGTCATAAGAGAATATATTCTGGTAATCCTTTGAAGACAATCATTAATCTACAGTATATAATAAACATTTATTTCGTACCTCACAGAAAACACATCATGCTTCCATTCGAAAGACCAATCGGTGAATTTTGTATATGGGAATTATATTTATAATTGCAAGAGCAGAGAGCTTAAGTACACTGTGTGTACAAAATTCAGGATTTTTAGTGTTAAAACTGATGGTACATGTACTAACCAGTTTAAAGAGTCGTGGATAGGATGTTGTGATGTGTAGTATTAAGAGGTCCGCAATGGATCTGTTCTGCTGGTTAAAGGGAGGATACAAAGGACACTTTCCATGACGAACTGCCGCAGAAATTCAACCAATTCCTTCGAGGACTGCCAGTATTAGAATTTTGCAAAGTTAGGGCGAGAATATACAGGGTATACACAAAAGAATGGTGCGGTTTCAAAAGTTCACAAGAAATTTATTTCTCACCTTACAAGGGCACAACGTACACCGTCAGCAGCGGCAACTGTCCAAGTTTCTCATGCGTTAATCACAATCCTTCAATGTGTGCACCCTTGGTCACACGACACACATCCACACGGTAATCAAATTCATTCCAGACTCGGTGTAGCATGTCCTCTGTAATGGTCTGCAGTGCATGCGTTATCCGATCACGAAGTTCCTTGAGGGATATGGGCAATGGTGGTACGTAAACAGCGTTAAAGACAGCGTTTACGTACCACCATTGCCCATGTCCCTCAAGGAACTTCGTGATCGGAT
>BLKM01002270.1:256739-314434 GCA_013340265.1 Coptotermes formosanus
TTATGTGTTTTGTACGGATCTCAGAACAAACAGCAACTTTTGCCTTATAAAACATTAAGAGACTGGTTTTTATAACCGAAGTGGAGAGTGTTTACAGCGCAGTACGCACTGAGTCCTTATATAAAACACATACGCTTCGTCTTTAAAGGGTTAATACATGTTAATTCCGAAACTGCCTAAACTGATTTTGGTAAAAGCACAAGTTTTGATTGTCAAAACACATAAAACACTTAAAAAGACATGCGTGTGTTTTTAAGTGTTTTATGTCTTCTGACAATCAAAACAGTGGATTATATACACAACAGGATGGCGATACGAAAAAATTTACAAGTTTTTTGGGTAAATATAATTTTGATTACGAGAAGCCAAACATAACAGCCACTTTACACAATCTCAACTAGAAATTTTTTTGTTCTTAATGATACATCTCACGAGAAATGGAACATGACGTAGTATCTGCATATAATAATCCATATCGTTAAGCTGTTACACCTGTTATGGAGATGGGTGTACTGTAGGCTGTATTTGTTTATTTAACTGACTCTACAAAAAATTATTTGTGTCTTAATGCATTTTGGTGTCTCTAAAGTGATTAGTTTCGTGTCGACACATAATCTGTAGGAAACAGTCATTAGATTCAAGCGGATGTAATATTTCAGAGAACACCTACGGAAAGTATGTTCCACTTCTTCTTCACTCTTTATTCTTTCTTCCTTTCTTTTTTCTGTAATTATTTATTTGTATTCTTACTCCCTTATGTGTCTTTTTTTTTGGTTTGCTTGTTTGTTTTCTTGTTTCTTCCTGTTCTTTCATGAGGACAGAAGGTTTACCACGTACAGCATGTAAAATACACCAAGTCTCGTCCCAAACCGACTTACCTCTTGTCTGCATAGCCTTACACATGTAATCTTATTAACCCTTTAAAGACGAAGCGTGTCTGTTTTATATAAGGACTCAGTGCGTACCGCGCTGTAAACACTCTCCACTTCGGTTATAAAAAGCAGTCTCTTAATGTTTTATAAGGCAAAAGTTGTTGTTTGTTCTGAGATCCGTACAAAACACATAAACGCAATGTGGGCACCACGTAGAATTTTTTAATGTTAAACCTGGTGGTACGTAAAGTTACCGCTAGGCTTTAAAAGGTTAAGTACTGTGAAGCAATGGGAAAAGCAGATATTCCGTAATACAATCACCTTCTTTCAAAAAATTGTTGTCTCTTGGAGTGTCACATGAAATTCCCGGGTCAAATTTTTGTCCACATTACACCACCTTTTGATATTCAGGAGGGGATTTCCCTTCGTTACATTGTGCGTACTGAACTTAGTACATCTGTTGACAGTTCTACGAATTTTATGACGCTTTTTTTGTTTTTGGATGGATGGTTCTCGACATTTCGAATGACCGTGGTGCCTTCATCGTCAAATGTCAGGCAGTCCAAAACGATCTGGATTGTACAGATAGTGTCCTCTTACCGTCACATTATAGCCTAAAATAGCTGAAAGCTAATTATGGAGATCATGACTACCACTTCTTGTTGGAAATGGAATGTATCTTAACCTTTTAAAGCCTAGCGGTAACTTTACGTACCACCAGGTTTAACAGTAAAAAATTCTACGTGGTGCCCACATTACGTTTATGTGTTTTGTACGGATCTCAGAACAAACAGCAACTTTTGCCTTATAAAACATTAAGAGATTGGTTTTTATAACCGAAGTGGAGAGTGTTTACAGCGCGGTACGCACTGAGTCCTTATATAAAACAGATACGCTTCGTCTTTAAAGGGTTAAATCTGAGCTGCTTATGTAAAGGTACATATGTCGCTGTCCGCGCCATGGATGCGTCAGGTGGCATAAAAGTATAGCTTCACTCATTTTAGGCGCGTTCGCATAATTGCGAAAAGCGACTATTAGCTTTTTAATATGTGTCTGTCAATCTGTCCATCCGTCCACATAAAATGTCTCGGATCCCAATGGACTGATTTTCATGAAATTATATTTGAGTATGTTTAGAAAAAAAAATTTGTCGAAGAAATTCAAGTTTCATTAAAATCTGACAAGAATAACGGGTACTTTACATGAAGACCTGTGTGCGTTTATGGTAATATCTGGCTTAATTCTTCTTAGAATGAGAAATGTTTCGGAAAAAGTTGTGGAGAAAATCAAAACCTACATCTTATGTTCAGTAACTCCATACTCGAAAATCATGTTTTTTTATGAGATAATGTGGAAAAATATGGTACAGCCAGACAGGCCACAGATGGCAATATAATACGGCACATTCGGTTTGGATGCCGGGTATCTAAGGCAGGAATACAGACGCACAGTCAAAATATGTAATACTTACCGTTTTTTAACGGCAACCATGGTTACGCGAACGCGCCTCTGTGTTATGTTTATGCGTGCATTGCCTGTCTTGTTAACCTCGGTGCTCTTGTTAACCTCTTGTTAACCTCGGTGGTGAGTGGTCAATATCTCACCCCCGATACCCATTGAATAGGATGGTGGTTCAGCCCCAGAGACGGTCCGGACGTGTTTTTTTTTAAGTGGTGAAGGGCCCTGCAGCAGACGCTACGGACGCACCGCAGCCTTGAGGCTTCTTGTGCAACCGTGTGATGAAGATGACGATGATGATGATTATTTTTTGTCCTTTCCTAGTAATGGAGCACCGGTGGAATGAAATTGACAGGGGAAAACCGAAGTACTCGGACAAAAACCTGTCCCAGTGCCACTTTGTCCACCACAAATCCCACATGGACTAACCCCGGGATCGAACCCGGGTCTCCGCGGTGGGAGGCTGGCGGCTAACCGCCGTCCGGACGTGTTGGAGAAGAGAAAAATTTCTTGACTTTTATTCATGCGGATTATGACACGTAATAGGTTGGATTCTGAAACATAATAGGTTGATGTTAGAACCCAGTGCCACACGCTGAAGCTTTGGATTCTGTTACTTTCAACAGAAATAGACGCAATTTGACGTGTTTTGTAAATGTAACGTTTTGTTACGTAGATGTGACGTCATCGTACATATCTGCAGTCCATTTAAGATTTCGAGAATGTGAAGTTGCTGTGTGTAGTGTGATATATCATCATGTGACAACGTCCAAATCATTACCGTCACTTATACAAAAAAAGAAACCGTACGTACCTTAATTTGGAATCACTTTCATTTTGCTATGCGCATGACTGAGTAGGTTTGGAACTTACTTATTAAATTATTGTAAATATATTAATGTACACAGACTGTCGCGCCGTCTAGGTTAAGATTAAGGCTGTTGCTCTACACTGCTGCGTTGTTTGCTGTGGTTTGTCGTACGCCGGGCGAAAGTGGCTTATAGCACATATTTTCAACTGCCTAAATGTACAGAGGATTGTTGTCGCTGATTTGTTGTTGTTATTGTTGTTGTTTTCGTCGTCGTCGTTGTCGTCGTAATAATAATAATAATAATAATAATAATAATAATATTTTGAAGCTTTACGAAAAATTGTTATATTCTTTGTATTTATTGTTTAGCCTATATATATATATTAATATATAACAATATGTTTGTAAAGATTCGAGATCTTAAGCCTCCCATGCAGCTGTGATAATTTTATTGGTATTTTTTGTGACATCAGCCTGATGACGGCTGTATATTAGCCGAAACATGTAGCTGGTTATATTTAAGAAACAAAACGTGTGTTTAGGCTGATGATATTATACTTAGCTTTGTATTATAGTTGTTCTTCTTTCAATAAAAAGTTGGTTGTTTTCTTTGTAGTTCTTAGAAATCCGAAAAATTAGTCTTTGTAATTTAAAGAAATTTCCGGGTATAACCCATCTGCATTTGCAGCCAGTAAAGTTGGTAACTTGTGTATGCAAGGTTGGGGAGAAAGGGACCAGTAGGCAAATACGATCGCTACTGGCAAGAAACCCTTGACAGCGTTGGTTGTGACGTTGTTATCGTTGCTGCCAGTTGCAGTGTTTCTTTGGAGCATAAAGGGTGTGTTGAATGAATAGTGCTGCGTGGACAAAAGTGCGTCTTTGGCGTAATACGCCTACATTTGGGTTTTGAAACCGGCGTTTTAAGGTAAGCGAAAAACGGTAGGATTTTAAACATTCGTATGTGTTGACATTAGGTATTCTGTTCTGAGCTGCAGTTTGTGTTGGCATTTTAATAAGGCTGGAAAATACTCTGGTGTCCTGAAGCCCAAATTCGTTACTACTGAACTGCTAGTTGTATCAAATGCTGCTGTACATCAGTGCACCGTGCCGGCGGGATAAGCATGACTGGGGGGATTTTAACTTTTTTGCTCTATAAATAATCTCACCTGTTCTCAGACTTGCGTTGGCTACAGACGGGGTTGTCAGAAGTTTAACCGCTTAAAGCCTAGCGATAACTTTACATACGACCAGGTTTAACATTAAAAAATTCTACGTGGTGCCCACATTGCGTTTATGTGTTTTGTGCGGATCTCAGAACAAACAGCAACTTTTGCCTTATAAAACATTAAGAGACTGGTTTTTATAACCGAAGTGGAGAGTGTTTACAGCGCGGTACGCACTGAGTCCTTATATAAAACAGATATGCTTCTTCTGTAAAGGGTTAATCAATGCAAAAATTAAAAACGTTGATAATGTAATTATTAAAGCTGTCTTCCTGTACCGATGTTCTGCGAGAAGAACACAGTAACATAAATGTCATGTGCCACGTAGGTTTGCAAGCAGTAATTACTACCCTTTTGAGACCCATGAAGGCTTAGTACGTGGTTCCAGAAATTTTCCAAGAATCTGGAAATTAACCAAAAAAATTCTATGTGTCAGAATGGTGACATGAAGCAAATTCCATATGATGACGCAGAAATATTAAGGCGTCATCGTACAAAATTCAGTGACTTGGCACCCGGGATGTGTTCACCACTGGCTTTGTATGATAGAGAATGCAAAACATTTTTGATAGCGTGTCACGACGTTAGAAAGATCGCCAAACCAACTTTCGGAAGATTGTTCTTCGAGCGTCGTCTAACGCCGTCGAAATGCAGAATTCGGATTTAGATTAACGGGATTATATCCTCTGAATTCCCATGGCCTGTGCCGATTTTTTTTTCAAACCATTATTACCATAAATATATCCTTGGTTGAAATATCGCCCTCAAAGTTATGTCCCACCAAATCATCAGCTTCTTGCAGACAGCAAAATTTACGTCAACACAGCGAATCTCTGTTGAACGTCTTCCCATGATCTACTTCCTACACCAACAAAAGTGCTTTGCCAAATAAAGGAAGGAAATAGAAAGCTGCGATGCTGACTTTCGAGACAAGGATTGAAGAGACCCAGGAAGGATACTGAAAAAGAATGTAAATGATGCTCAGACGAAGAAGAATGCTCCTGAGCGTAGGATGTCAAGAGTCGAGTTGTCGTCACAAGATGGTGCCAAGAAATTTGGTGCTGAAGGGGCATAGGAAGGTGCGCTCTGTGGAATCTGCAATAAACAACACAATGGCAATATGGAGACTTGCTGCTGCTGCTGCTGTTGCTGCTGTTGCTGCTGCTGCTGTTGCTGTTGCTTCTGCTTCTGTTGCTGCCGTTGCTGTTGCTGTTGTTGTTGTTGCTGCTGCTGTTGCTGCTGCTGCTGCTGTCCTGTAACCCCTATACGGAGCATAGAGCTTCGAACTTCACTTTGGTTTCTGCAACACTCTTTGTTTTCCGGTATCAGGTTCTTAGCCTGCGGTCCAAACCCCAAGCTGGAGAGCCAGGGTATCTCCTTCAGTCTGGACCATCCCCCTCGAACTGTCCGGCATGGGAGACCCTCCCAGTACCCACGCTACCGCCAGCATAGCTCTTGGGATCGTTTGACCACGCAAGCCTCACCACTACGTCAAAGTTGAGATAACTTTGGGAGGTGGAGGCTGGATACAGTTTATGAAATGCGTTGTATGGTATCATGATTGAGTTATTTTTTTTAAATGTCTGTAACACTTTTATTTGTGGAAAATGTATACAAAGAAGGGTCTTAGATGTACCTTGACTTTAAACTTGCCATATTAACAGTCTTTTTTATTTTACAAAGAAGGCGCAAATATGAGATTTAACCTTTTTGAAGACGATAACTTGTCCACATTAATACAAAAGTTCAGGTTGTACCTCTCAGAGAACACAGTGTCGATTATGAAGACTTACTGGTTAATGAATTCTAAAAGGTTTCGACGATGGTGTATAATATTATGTGGTGATGGGTCTATGAACTTTATCCATCGTCCGAAGAGTAAAATATAAAAAATATTAAAAAATTAAAATCACAGCGTTTCGGAAGCTGGCTCTGCTTCCGTCCTCAGGTGACTGGAGGGAGAGAAGAGAAGAACACCTACTCAGTTGGGCCCCTTAGACAGAGCTAACCTCCATCGCTGGTCTATTGATGGAGGCTAGCTCTGTCTAAGGGGTGCAACAGAATAGGTGTTCTTCTCTTCTCCCCCTCCATTCACCTGAGGATGGAAGGACAGCCAGCTTCCGAAACGTTGTGATTTTAATATTTGTAATATTCTAATATTTTACTCTTCGGACGACGTATAAAGTCCGTAAGCCCATCGCCACACAATATTACTGGTTGGTGTTTAAAAGGAAACAGTCGTTTCTCGTAAGGAATACGTGCAAGATGTACGTATACACTGCGTGGGCGAGCCTGCCGTTACGCGTGTTTGCTGCTGCGCTTGAAAGACTGTGTTCTTATCCACACGAAGGTCTCAAAAAATACGAATCCGTTATACTATGCAGTTTTGTTAAACACACTGTGTACACGCTCACATAAATGTTAACTGGACTTCCGTGTCTAACGACGTCAGTGTGACGTCAAAGACGAGTCAGATACCAGAAGTCTTTCCAGAGATTATCAAATCTAACCTGTTTACTTCACCAGTTTCTGGAGTAAAGAATAGCCCATCCCAATATTTGACTTTCAAATCATCAATCTATTTACATTTTTTTTTGCTGAAATTGTAGAACCCGGGAGGGAAGTAAGTGGGGAGTTCGTTTGCACC
The DNA here is from genome assembly GCA_013340265.1 of Coptotermes formosanus. Taxonomy (NCBI): domain Eukaryota; kingdom Metazoa; phylum Arthropoda; class Insecta; order Blattodea; family Rhinotermitidae; genus Coptotermes; species Coptotermes formosanus. Next base: position 263,751 of record BLKM01002270.1, read on the forward strand.
GAAACACGTTTCTTGGACAAGAAGGAAGCTTAAGTCTTGAAGCAGTGAGAGTAGGCAAAACTTTGTACATTTCTGGTAAATGGATAAGGACATCCCTTCATTTGAAATACAACGCAGAGATAAGCTGTTTTGATAACTCGCCAAGAGAACTGGGGGAATAATTCGACAATAATGACGCTTGAAATGAACTTTATACCATCACGCTACACTTAGCTTTAACATATCATCAACTGGCCTCCTCGTTCGCCCGACCTCTCGGCAGCAGGTTATCCCCCCCCCGCCATGTGACTGTCTGACGATCAAAGTGTATGCGACACGTCCTGGCGACATCGCTGGCTCAAAACTGTGAACTTGGGCAGTGTATTGAAGCCAACCCGAAAGGTTTGCTGCGAAGTGTAGTTGACCTCTCTGCCATGATGAATGGAAAATTCTGGAAACAGCGGTGGAAGTTATGCGAAAGAAATAATTTATAAACGCTTGTTGTTACATTTAATTTGCCACTTAGTTGTAAATGTATACAGAGCCGCCGAGAGCGGGTTCGACCCTCGGTGGAACAATCTTCTTCGCGCCTCCAAACAAGAGCGGGAGGGCTACAAATCTTTGCACTAAATCGGAAAGGCTGGCTGTCAGTTGCAGAGCGATTTGGGCTTGGGCTGAAAGCAGCGTTCCCTCTGATTCTTTCTACAGCCGCGCGGACCTGCTGCTGCTCTGAGCAGACAATTTTTCCACGACCTGATGATTGCGCGTCACTTTAAAGGTTTTTGTTTGTTATATGCATATATAAGAATATTTAAAATGTAAATTGAAAAATTCCAGCTGCGCGGCAACAACTCAGTGTGCGCGGGAGCATTTTGGTTACTGCGCGGCCGCGCACCTCCGCAGCTTAGAAGGGCCATGGTCTGGAAGGGTTAATTTGTGCAATCGACAGATAATGGTACTATCGAGAAAGACAGAAACATATTCAACATAGTTGGGCCCCGGTCCCGCTTCCGGACAGGCGGGCCCCGGTTACTTTTACCGGCTTCCCTTCCCTCTCGTCGGCACTGAAAGCATGTACGTACATTGTGTGCTGCTGGGTTTATGGACTTTATCCATCGTCCGAAGAGTAAAATATTAAAAATATTAAAAAATTAAAATCACAACGTTTCGGGAGCTGGCTCTGCTTCCGTCCTCAGGTGAATGGAGGGGGAGAAGAGAAAAACATCTACTCTGTTGGGCCCCTTAGACAGAGCTAGCCATCCTCCAGTGATGGAAGATGGCTCTGTCTAAGGGACCCAACTGAACAGATGTTCTTCTCTTCTCCCCATCCATTCACCTGAGGACGGAAGCAGATCCAGCTTCCGAAACGTTGTGATTTTAATTTTTAATTTTCTAATATTTTTAATATTTTACTCTTCGGACGATGGATAAAGTCCATAAACTTATCACCACACAATATTATACATCGTCGTCAAAACCTTTTAGAATTTACCATGTATGTACAATTTAAAAAACTGCTGCTTTTCTCTGATAGTTATTTCATTTCAATAAGTGTCAGATATTTCTCTCCCACTCTCTATTTTTTGTTACAGTATTGAATGTATATTTCAGTCTTACAGATTTTCGCTAGGGAGGACACTGGATTGTATCAACAAGAGAGGAAACAACCAAAGCTTCTAAAATAAAGATTACAGAAAAAATAGTTTTATGCGTGGCAAAATTTAGGCAATACTAAAATATGTCAAGGTTTGTATTAAGTCTTGCATAAAAATATTTGAATGTGGGGAGGACTTTTGTTTTACCTGTTTAGATTGAGGTATGGGAAGCAGGTAAGATGATGTGGCTGAGTGGAAGGGTATCACAAAATATGAGATTTAGGATTTTTTTTTGTACAAATCTCCAGGTGCTCGGACATAGGCGTACAGAGCATTTTTAAACTTTTCAAAATATTCTAATTGCATTTTTTTTAAATATGCAACAAATTTCAGACTACATACTCTTGAAACAAACACCAGAAATCGAAGTGTTTCGGTTACACAACATTGCCCCTGCTGAATTAAAATTATTTTTGAAAGATTTCCTGTTACCGGTCATATTACTCAATTTCTGAATGAAATATTATTGTATATTTCTTTACTTTTAGAGTCTATCCCTTCAGGACATCGTACAGTATGTCCCATAAGTATGTTAATATGAAACTTAAAATTCACTTTAGAATAGTACATGAAGGCCCGGAGAGGGACTAGAGGTATAACGCTACTCTTTCTTTAACCTCGACGCTATATGGGGGTGGATGGTCAATGCCAGGTCCGGACCGCTTTAACCTCGCAAAACAGATACGTCACCCATTGTACAGGAAGCTGGGTTGGCCCCAGGGCCGGTGTGGACCCGTACGGAATATCTTCCTCAGTGGTATTTGAACCCCGGACCGCCCATAAGTCTGCAACAATGTGTGTGTGTGTGTGTGTGTGTGTGTGTGTGTGTGTGTGTGTGTGTTGCAGCTTTGAAAAAACTCTACGATACATTACAGTACAATTTCTAAATACATTGGCCATACGAAACATCGCAAAGGCACAAGCGTTGTGGCAATAACGTGAACAGTGCTAGTTTACGGTGTGGTCTCAACTGTATGCGGTGACGATTTGCTTATGAAGATGCTGAACACTGGATATCTTCACAGCACGTATGGTGCAGACTTAAGGGACACTGTAGCTAATTCTATTATACGGAATTTTGATTTATGGTATGTATGTATGTATTCAGACCCTTAATCGCACCATTTTTACGTCCGTAGATACGGTGTCTGTTAGAACACTTTTACCTCCACTACCTCCAATGTTAATAGAATTATTTAGTTTATTCATAGAGGGCAGTCGAGTCCACTGAACCTCCCCTCACCTGTCTCTGTTTTCCGTCCAGACAGTCAAAGACAAAAAAGAAAACTAATGCTACAGGTAATAATGTTTAGGACCATGCGTCCCATGGCCGACGAGAATTAGGGGCCTGCAGCACTTGTCTTGTCTTGTTTTCGATGGTCCTTTAACGTCGGGGGGGGGGGGTTCAGTGGACTCGACTGCCCTCTATGAATAAACTAAATAATTCTATTAACATTGGAGGTAGTGGAGGTAAAAGTGTTCTAACAGACACCGTATCTACGGACGTAAAAATGGTGCGATTAAGGGTCTGAATACATACATACATANCCCCCCCCCCAATTGTCACTCCAATGAAATATGAAGAACAAGTGTTAGAATGGAGGACAAGCTGGGTTTAAGGTGGAAGGGTTGAATCGTTACGTAGCAAATAAATTGAGACAAAATGTGTTTCTTCGAAAGTACTTTTAGCGAAAACCTTATATTTTATTTATTGTTTGGTTATTTAACAGCGCTTTTCGTAGCTGAAGTTGTGTAGCGTCGCGTGATAAGTTCAGCGAAAAAGCAGTGTAAAAAGATTGTTAAAAGAAGCGGTGTCGGCCTACTTTAAAAAAATGTATTTGCTTGGAAAGGCGGGGATAAATGACGAAATATTTTATTCATTATAGCCTCTCTTTGACCTAAGAGTACAATCCATAACTTTGCGAATGCGAAGAAGGAATATTCCAATTGTAGATGTTCGTTTGTTGCAGTGCTAGCAATCCCATAAGAAAGGGGAAGTTACATGTCTGTTTTGAGACTTACGAATTATGTTGATAATATTACGTAATGGAGACTTTCGTTATTCTGAATAAGTCACCTAGCATTACTAAACTTTTGACATTGTAAGGCTCAGTGCTTGCTATTCACACCGCCAGGTTTAACATTCACAAATTCTACTTTCTGCCCACACAGTGCATTTATGTGTTTTGTGTGGATCTCAGAACAAACAGCGATTATTTCCCTCTACAGCATTAGCTGACTAGTTTTTATAGCCGACATGGAGTGTGTTTACTGCGCGGTACGGACAGAGTTTTCATATACATTTAGCTCAGTTGTTACTTTATGTACCACCAGGTTTAACATTCACAAATTCTACGTTCTGCCCACACAGTGTATTTATGTGTTTTGTGTGGATCTCAGAAGAAACAGCGATTATTTCCCTATATAGGATCAACTGACTGGTTTTTATAACCGAGACGGAGTGTGTTTACTGCGCGGTACGGACTGAATCTTTAAATATACGTTCTGCCCACACAGTGTATTTATGTGTTTTGAGTGGATCTCAGAACAAACAGCGATTGTTTCCCTATACAGCATCAACTGACTGGTTTTTATAACCGAGACGGAGTGTGTTTACTGCGCGGTACGGACTGAATCTTTAAATATACGTTCTGCCCACACAGTGTATTTATGTGTTTTGTGTGGATCTCAGAACAAACAGCGCTTGTTTCCCCTTACAGCATTGACTAATCGGTTTTTATAACCGAGATAGAGTGTTTACTGCGCGGTACGGACTGAATCTATAGCTATATTTGAAGTCAGGGGTGCAAAAAGTATACAAAAATCTAGGATCCACGTCAGATTGCTACGCCCCAGAAGTGTGACATGAAGCAAATTCTGTACTGAGGACCTACAAATATTAGGCGCCACCATGTAAAATTTATTCGCTGTAGCGACCTGGCGCCCGTGGTTTGTTCACCTTTGGTTCCAGTTACTCTTCGTCTGTAAAGGGTTGAAGGTTTGTAATCACTAATGAATTAGATTTTCATAAAGGTAGGAGTTTTTCGACCATCTGCCCAAGAAGACGTATCTGTAGCACTCGTCTCTGTTTAGGTGGGGCAACACTAGAGACATATAATTTAGTTTTCTGAAATGTTTTGTGGTTGTGGGTGTTCTCTACGTGTATAATAGAATTCCCACACAGTGGAAATGTATCACTTTTACCTGCTGCTTATAAAACAGGTGCATGTGTATAAGAATCGAAAACACTACTACAGCTGGATGCGTTAGGAGACTTCATGCTGCTAACTTACAAATTTTTCTTTTAAGCGCATGCACATAGTCGCGAAAAGCGCCTGTTTGTTTCTTCGTGTCTGTCCATCCCTCTGTCCGCACGTATCAACTCGGCTGCCACTGGACGGATTTTCGTGAAATTCGATATTGGAGTCTGTCAATAAATTCCATCTTTAGTTAAAATCGGACAAAAATAACCGTCATTTTACGTGGAGACCTAAGCACGTTTATGTACATATCTTCTTCTTTGGCATACGGTCTTTATAGTTGAGCCAATGCCTCCATCAGAATGATAGCCCATATGAATCTGTCTTCTGCTTTCTTCATCTCTTGACACCCATCGATTTATATCATTCTCAATACCGTTCAACCACCTTAACCTTTTAAAGCCTAGCAGTAAATTTACGTACTACCCGGATTAACATTAAAAAATTCTACGTGGTGCCCACATTGCGTTTATGTGTTTTGTACGGATCTCAGAACAAACAGCAACTTTTGCCTTATAAAACATTAAGAGATTGGTTTTTATAACCGAAGTGGAGAGTGTTTACAGCGCGGTACGCACTGAGTCCTTAAATAAAACAGATACATTCCGTCTTTAAAGGGTTAATTTTGCCTTTCTTCTTCTACCCGCTTTCCCCAGAAATACTTTCTTGACGGTCCTGTCGTCAGACATTCTTACCAGATGACCATCTCGTTCTAGTCTTCTTGCTTTTATTGTTTTACAATATTCGGTTCGCTATACATACCCTGCAATTCATCATTGGTTTGGATTCTCCAGCCATTTTGGTTTATACGCATCAGGACGAATTATTTTATGGTAAGACAGGAATGCAAAGGAAACCGCTTGTTGCATTTCCTTGACAACACTCAACAGTTTTATATTGCTGACGGCGACATGCGGCTCAACAATACAACAGGAACTTTCTTCAAAACACTAGTCACCAACAAATGCACAGAAGAGAGTTACAAGCCCGGACCACAGAGAGTTCACACCTCCAAAAACAACGCACTACACAGTCAACAGCGCATTCTCGCTCAGCTATAAAGTGCAACCGTAGTGTAACGATAACAAAAAGTTCTCCCTGAAGATGACCCAGCAGGGTCGAAACATGTAGGAGTGTGTTACAATTGATGATAAAACTCTCTTTGTGCATTTGTTGGTGATTAGTGTTTTTGTATAATATAGTGCACGGACGTGGAACACATTAAATTTAGGAACTTTGTTGTTGCTTTTGCATGTCGTCACTTCCAGCATTTTTATGTTGTTGGCAGTTGGTGTATTTTTGAGGTACACACATGAGAAGGCGTTGTTACTTTTCCGTGGCAACCTTGTTTGCACGAACACAGCGGAAAGTTGCGTTATACATACATTTTCTTTTCCTTTTTTATTTTTATTTACACAGATATAAAAATTTTTGTAGACCTCACAAGTTCGTTTTATTTTTGTACTAAGCTGACCGCCAGCATGGAAGAAAGTTGAATGAAAGTTTGAAGCCCTTCATCTGCGTATTGAAGAGGTCACGGCCCCTCGGGGTCGTTGTTCTTACAAGGAATTACTTGGGTGTTCCTTTCAGGATTATAAAAGTAGCTCTAATTGATAAGGTCTGTATCGGAGACAATCACCGTCTTTGTTGTCACGTTTGACATAAACAGAAATGTGACGTCACTCTGCTTAGTGACGTAAAATTTCGTAATATTTACATCTGTTTCGTATGTCTGTACAAGACATAGCCGAGCAGGTTCAGTAACGCTGATTATTTATATCTGGTTTGAGTTTTGGAAAGGGAACCAGGATAGCGTGGTGAGTATTATGTCTAGGTTATGGGGTGGGCGGTCCGTGATTCGAATCCCGGCAGGATAAGGAATTTTTATTTTCTCCAAATTGGCCCGTCTAGCCTCTTAGTCGGGGGGGACATGGCGTAAAGCGGCCGGGGCGTCAAGTTAACCTCTGGCCTCCATCTAGGGCCGAGTTTGAGAATGAACGATGCCAGTTCTCTACAGCTTTATGTGTTTTCTTGTTGTGTACAGGAGAAACGTTACCTTTTATACTGAGTCTCTGAGAATTCGGTGGCATTAGGCTGCTTCAAATAGTCTGCAGTCTATCACCTGCTGCTAAATCCCTGTGTATGCATTCTCACCCCTCCTTCAGCGCTGCAGCACTGCCCTAACTCGTACTGTTTCATTAATGACAAGAAGAACGATTAAAAGGGTAAACGAATGACCATCAGTGTATGTGAGATTTGTGGTGGAAAAAGTGGCAGTGAGATATGTTTTTTTCGTAGTATTTCGGCCTTCCGCTGTCAGTATCTTTCCACCAGTGCTCCATACCCATCTTCATCGACATGTTGTTCTTACCACAATGACAAACGGGTTAAGCCTGGGAACCTGAAAAATGAATACCCTTTCGGAAATCGGGTAGCATGGGACAGAGAAGTACTTTCCCTTTTTTTAGCCTTGAAAGGACTATTTGTAATTAAATATGGCACGACACTACTTATACGAAAAGCTGTGCGTTCAGTCATTCGCCTTGCGGGTTGGGCACGTTCTTGAACCATTTAAATTCGGCACTATGTAACCATTAGCAGTAGCATTATTCAGTTTGTAACGTTGGTATGGACAGTCGGTTTGAACCTTCATAACAACCCACAAATGCACCAGGCATAATACGTATATAATGTGTAGTAAAGACCCCTACATATGTTTCGACAGCAATGTGTCATCCTCGGGGGGTTCTTCACAGAGGAATACGAGATCATCACATCGAGTAATGCGGCTAAAAGATCAAGAAATCAGTGATCATTGAATTTGTATGTTTTTGGGTTTTTAATGTTGGATCTTTTAATTGCATAACTTGATGTGATATTGCTGTATTCGTTTGTGATGAACCGTCTGGGGATGACAGCTTATTGTCGGAACATGTGTAGGGGTCTTTAACGCTTTAAAGACGAACATAATGCTTTTCATACACGGAACAAGCCCGTACCGCGCAGTAAACACATTCCATCTTCGGTTATAAAAACCATTCATTTAATGATGTTATAAATCACACTTTGCCGTTTGTTCTGAGATCCGTACAAGACAGATAAACGCAACGTCACTGCAATGTAGAATTTTTAATGTTCAACCTGGTGCTACGTAAAGTACCCGCTAAGCTTTGACAGGTTAATATACGTTATGTATGTACTCTATGTGGTGCATTTGTGGGCTTTTTATGAAGACTGTGGCAAGACGCGTCGTGTGTGTAATATAAAGTAGGCAAGATTTGCGGTGTTCTGGGATATTACGCAGTGTCGTGTAGTAATTGTTCGCCGACATTTCGGGACAGCGTATCGGTCCCATCTTCAAGGTGAACAATTACCGCACGACGCTGCGTAATATCCCAGAAGAATGCAGAACTCATCAACATCGCGGCAGAAGTCTGAAATGAAGGATAATCCAGGCAGTTTGAATTTTGTCTCTCTCTCTGTGGAAGCCGAAGCAGTCAGAGAATTGGGCAAAGAGAACCAGTGCCTGTATTTCAAGTCTAAAGATAGCAGAATAGGTGGGTATGTGGAGTATTGCTAGACTGCGTGTTGCCAGCAGATTGACCACTGTTTGGAAACAAGAGACGTTCGGACGTAACCGGAACTTCTCGAATGTCTTGCAGCGTCGGCAATCTGAAAATAACCTTTTGAGTGAAGGTAGCCCGTTTTGTCCACCTGACATGTGGCATTCGTTGTGCTGCGTTGTCTTCCTGTTACGCGATTTTTTTGCTGCATTTTCAGTCCTTCCCATTTCCGTGATCACGTTTATAAGATACAAAATATTTCGCTTCATTTTATTTTTAACATGACTGCTTGCTTCTTGCTCGATAATACGGAATGAATGAAGCACCCAAATTATGATTTTATTTGTTAACTAGAAAGTACCAACAACAATGCCAGGGCTGTGGAGTCGGTACACAAAACTTCCGACTCCGACTTTCAGTTTTTAAAACTCCGACTCCGACTCCTTCATAAAAGCTCAATATGTATTAATAATGGTAAGCCCATAAGATATTTCATCATCACCACGTGAATCATCAGGCTACTGTTTAGACTTATAACCTATATTTAAGTATAAGTCTAATGTTTACTGTAGCTATCAGGGCTCTGGTGTTGGAGTATCTAGTTAAGATTTTAGACTGAGGTCGGAGTCGGAGTCGGTATATTTTTACCGACTCCGACTTCACCTAAAATTCCTTCCGACCCCGCCTACGACTCCACAGCCCTGAATAATGCCCAAACTTAATATATAACACAAAGTCGTTGGAGGATCAGTTTAACTCCGACATGTTTCGGTGGCATATATACCACCATCATCAGGGAGAAAGTTCACACCGAAAGCTGGAACATCGCTGATAATGTAAAGATCCTTCTTGCCCTACCAGCGGTGTTCCAGTTTCCGGCGTGAATTTTCTCCCCTGATGATGGTGGTACATATACCACCAAAACATGTCGGTGTTAAAGTAATCCTTTAACGACTTTGTGTTTTATATTAGATTTGTGTGTTACTGTTGGTACGTTCTACTTAATAACTCAATAACAATGCTTGACCTTTAAAGATGGACTGATATGTTGTTCCGAAACGTCTGTACAAGGTACCAATCTACGCTGGGTAAATTCCCAGAATAGGCGACGATCTCAATCCCGGGTGACTTCAAATGACATTCAGATGACACTGAAACAGGTTTTTCATTATAATTCGACCATCGTTTCCTGGCGCCATGACGTGCATGGTAGCCCTGACGAGGCGTCTCGTTATCTTACCCCGGTTTTTTGGCAGTTTCATTTATGACCCGACACCTGGCAGGTCGCAAGTAAAAAAAATCTTTACTTGGGTCATCCCGGTGTGGTACTTCAATTACAATAATACTAATAAACACAGCCTGACTGACGGCTGTGTGTATTTCTTTGCACGCTGTACCATTTGTTCTAAAGTTGTGCCAATACACTACATGTTTCGGCTCGGCCGAGCCATCATCAGGTGCATGTATAAATGTTAAGAACACAGATCCTTAATCAAATGATATAAAAATATTACAAAAGCATTAGTGAAAACTTAATTAATCCACTGTTTTTTAGACTGTAGAACCATCCAGAGAAAAAACTGGAGTAACTAAACCCTAAGTTAAGACAGTGATTGAGCCAACATCCATTCACATGCCGGGTTTTTTTCCGTAGAATACACAAATCCGTTTCAGAAGATAATTCTCATTCGAGTATTCTACAGAAAACCCCGGCATATGAATGGATGTTGTCTCAATCACTGTATTAGCTTAGGCTTAAGTTACTCCAGTTTTTTCTCTGAATGGTTCTACAGTCTAAAAAACAGTGGATTAATTAAGTTTTCACTCATGCTTTTGTACTATTTTTATATCATTTGATTAAGGATCTGTGTTCTTAACATTTATACATGCACCTGATGATGGCTCGGCCGAGCCGAAACATGTAGTATATTGGCACAACCTTGGAGTATAACGGTGTAGTGTGCAGAATAAATATATGCTGTGGTGTGTCAGACTGTGTTTGTTAGTATTGAAAGCAAAAAAAAAAAACTGAAGTTTTTTGTTGTCTTTGACTGATAAGAGATTAATGCAGTAGGTGATTCAGGTTTGTGGCGCTCTGTCCACTCTGTGGTGTCCAGCCACTTATCACGTTGGCCTGTCACCAAAATCAGTGTACTTGAAGGCAGTTGGTCAAGCCAGAATTCTTGCATCTGTACCTGCTGGTTGAATTCACGCCAAGCAAAACTTAACGTAAGTGCTATTTCCGATCGCACTGCTGGTCCCTTTGGTGGGATGATTTTAGACAGTTGCCTTTGGTCCGTACATAAATGTCGTCTTATTTAACCTTTTAAAGCCTAGCGGTAACTTTACGTACCACCAGATTTAACATTAAAAAATTCTGCGTGGTGCCCACATTGCGTTTATGTGTTTTGTACGGATCTCAGAACAAACAGCAACTTTTGCCTTATAAAACATTAAGAGATTGGTTTTTATAACCGAAGTGGAGAGCGTTTACAGCGCGGTACGCACTGAGTCCTTGTATAAAACAGATACGCTTCGTCTTTGAAGGGTTAAAGGCCAGCGGCAGACAGGCTCAAGAATTGATCCCGGGCCCTAATACTGCGGCCAGGACCGCGCTAATGTCCTTTAATAGGGCGCAATCCAGGGTTGTTATTGGCCTCCTTACTGGGCATAACACCCTGAGAAGACATCTCCACATAATGGGGCTAGTAGATAGTCCCTTGTGTAGGAAATGTGGGGCTGGGGAGGAAACCTCAGCCTGTGTACTGTGTGAGTGTGAAGCCTTGGCAACACTCAGACATATCCATCTGGGATCCCTTTTCTTGTGCCCTGAGAATGTGAGAGATCTGAGTCTAAGGGCCATCTGGAACTTCTTTAGGAGGACAGGCCTCTTGTGACTTGGATCTAATGAGGGGGCACAAAGGGCCTGTGAAGGCCTACGTGCAACGGGGCCGGGAGGGCTCGACCCATATTTACTCATTACTGAAAGGCCAGCGACGGTAGTGCAGGTTTTTTTAGTTAGTAGGATTTTGTTGAATGTGGTGACGCCACGAGGCTCGTTAAACTAAATGAAATGTATTTAAACCAAGACTATGGAAGGCGGAATAGGCAAGCACCTGATCTATTCCCTGTTTGTGGTGGTCTGACACAAAGCTGTACTACCCACATTCCGTGTAGAATTCCTCATTGCAGTAACTAAAGACAGCCGGGACGAGCTGAAAATTAACGGGGCAAACAAGCTTCTCTTCTGTGGGACAAATCGGCTTCTGGTATGTGGGGCAAATCAGCTTCTGGTCTGTGGGACAAAGCAACTTCTGGTCTGTGGGATAAATCGGCTTCTGGTTTGTGGGACAAAGCAGCTTCTGGTCTGTGGGACAAATCGGCTTCTGGTATGTAGGGCAAATCAGCTTCTGGTCTGTGGGACAAAGCAGCTTCTGGTCTGTGGGACAAATCGGCTTCTGGTCTGTGGGACAAAGCAGCTTCTGGTCTGTGGCACAAATCGGCTTCTGGTCTGTGGGACAAAGCAGCTTCTGGTCTGTGGGACAAATCGGCTTCTGGTCTGTGAGACAAAGCAGCTTCTTGTCTATGGGACAAACCAGCTTCTTGTCTGTGGGATAGCTCGACTTGTGGTCTGTGGGGCAAATCGCCGTTTGGTCTGTGGGACAGGCCGGATTCTGGTATGTGGACAAAGCAGTTTCCGGTCTCTTTTTTTCTCTTAATTTTTTGGGCTAAAACGTAAATAGCATAAAGAAAAACACAAAAGGTATTTTACGTGGCAGTAAAAACGTCGATGTCGAAGTAATACCAGAGCAATGTGAATGGGCAAATTCGCTTATGCTTTCTCACAAGAATCGGCTACAGAGTCGTAATACGACAACTAAAGGAACAGGTAACAAATTCTTCGAAAATGTAGCAAAGTTTAAATTCTGTGAGAATGCGGGTAAAATCATAATTACACTATCTATGATGGTAATAGCAGATTAAACACAGAGAATGCTTGCAACCGATTGCTATCTAGAGATCTATAATACAAAAATGAAAGTAGGAGACTGCACTTCTACTTGTTAGGGAATTGGAACTTAATGTGTCTCCTAAGGGGATAATAACGTAGATTCGGGTGTGTTTGAGAATCAAGCGTTGAAGAGAACATTTGAGACAACGAGAGACAGTGTAGTATGTTAGAAGATTAGAGAATGATGACCTTTATAATTGGTACTCTTCATGAAATATTACTTCTGCGATCAAATCACCGGCATGCTTATTCCTTTCCTGCTGTGAGCGCCCATGGCTGACGGGCAGAATTCGATGGAGACATGGCAGATTTTGATCGTCATTAAAGAAACTACAGAACACCAACAGGCCTGGGAAAAAAAACCAGACATTTGTCTTGGTCATGCCGAAAGGAGGTGAGGCCTATTGCAGTTAACATGGGATTCATCAGTTTATGGCTCATAAACAGTTTTATCACGTTATTACATACATTACGTACACTGAACATTAAGATCTGTTATCAAGTATAAGTGAAGAATGTCGTCTTCAGCTGCATGAAAAAAGCTCCTGGTTCATTCTTTTCTATGAATAACATCTTACAAACGAGACAGGCGATGTGCGTATAAATATAACAGTGAGGCACATTCGCGTGACCATTGTTGCCGTGGAAAAGCAATGAGTGTGTGCCTGTAGCCTTAGTTATCCATCGTGCAATGCGCATGCGCCGTATGTTGTCATTTGTGGTCCGTCTGGCTCTACCATATTTTTCCACATTATCTCATAAAAGTCGCGATTTTCGAAAAAGAAAACTATTCAACATGAAATGTGTGTCTACAGTTTCTCTACAACTTCTGTCTGAAACATTTCTCATTCTAGGAGTTATTCAGAGAGATATTATCATAAATGTACATAGGTTATTCATGTAAAGTAACCGTTATTCTTGTCAGATTTTAATGGAACTTGAAAATTTTCGACATTTTCGAATAATATTCAAATATTTATTTTTGCGAACGCGCGTAAAATACAGGTGATATGAAGTGCGCTGTGTGGCAGAGCTGGTAAGGCAAAAATAAGAAGGACACAGGATCGCTGCTTATCGGAAGACGGGCGAAGGTGTTTAAAACAGCGACATGTCACAGAGTACCTTACTTTGACAAAATGGAATATTTTGATTATCAGTAGTAATTGGGTGTGTTATGGTGGATGAAGTCTTCTGCCGACACAAAGTCACGAAAAGACTGAAAAGTTTGATGCACAGAAGCCAATCTCCGTGGGCGGTCAGCGCACGGGCGCATGTGGTACCTGAACCTTGAAATCAGAGACGACGAGATAGGCTGTACATTGGGCCGGTTTAACTGACTAACTAGCTAAGTGATTGACCAAATAAATGACTGAGTAACTTACTGACTAACTGATTGACTAAATAAATGACTGAGTAAGTATCTTATTGTCTAACTAACTGATTGACTAAATAAATGACTAAGTAAGTCGCTGTTTAACTAAGTAACTGACTGATGACTCACTGAATAAATAACTCAATGGCTAACTAACTAACTAACTAACTAACTAACTGACTGACTGAATAAATGACTACGTAACTCACTGGCTAACTAACTAACTAAATAACTTAATAAATGGCTAAGTAACTCACTAGCTGACTGACTGACTGACTGGCTGAATAAATGACTAACTCGCTGGCTAACTAACTAACTAACTAACTAACTAACTAACTAACTAACTAACTAACTAATGACTAACGCCGTAGAGCAGTCCTTGAGAAGCTAAGAGTTTTCAATGGCAAAGCAGTACTGACTCTTCAAATGAAGTCACTATGGTCTTTCTTAACGCTGATAACTCTTTACCAGTCTACATGGCGTAACATCCCAGAAGACGGTTATGTAATGTGTACGTATCTTGCAAAGTCTTCACTGTGATAGTCTTAAGTACAAAGTCTAAACGCAGGAGTTTGAATTTACTGATGTTATCTATCGCCAACGACGTACTTGCAGAATTACTTATCATCCTAGGTCAGGGATGGCAAACTTTTTCACTGACTGGTGCCAAAAAACACTTCATTAGTTACTTACCTGCCAATATGCAAGTTGTGCCAGTCATCGTCCTCGTCCCTATGCAGGTAATGAAACACATTTCGGGCAGTCATTCGATACTGCGTCGTTTTGAAAGCGACACAGTCGATATGTATTTCGTCTGTGATCTGCAAGTGTTATTCGCTAATTGACAGCAAGCAGGACCTTTCCTTGAAATTAGCCATTTTGTAAATAAATGTTTTTCAAGAAAAACCGTGGATCTAAATGTAGCTTATATTATTTTTTTCACACCACGCACTGTCAATTATCAAATCACACAACACTCAGTCCAACAAAGTGCACTCTATTTTTCGCAGACATTCTATATTACAATATCTTGCTAGTCACTCCTACATGTTTCGACGCCTCATGGGATCATCATCAGGGATTCATATCAAAGTAACATTTCACAAAATGAAATAGAGTGCATCTTGGTGGAGTGAATATTGTGTGATTTGAGCAGCTTATTATATATTATATTATATTATATTGCATTATATATTATATATTATGTTGGTATATTGTTATATTATATTGCATTATATATTATATTATATTATATTATATTATTACTGTTTACTTTTAGATATTTTCCACTAAGCCTGTTATTGATACTCTCTGACAGTTTCCTTCAGCCATTTAATTTACAACATTCTATGGGAAGTCTTACACCATGGCAAAATTTATCGATCATTAGATACGGAATCTTGAGGTCATTCACACTCTTAACTTATAAGGTCTACACGGGTTCGATTCCCGAAGTTTCCCTCTGTGACAGACAGACATCACTAAACTCGTCCCATCGGTTGAGCTGTATCAGGCAACGTCGCGGCACCTGTCATAATCCATCGGAACAGCAAACAGGACGACGTTAATCGTCTTTGTATGTTAGTCTGAATTACATAAACACGCTGTAAACTACTGGGTAGTCGCAAACTTATGGCGTTTTTAGTTTTCGTTACTTGAGCGTCAATAGACAGCAGGTAACTGGAAATATTAAGGTGTCTGCACATTGGCTTGACAGTACAGAAATATGCATTGGGCTTGAAATCTGTGAAGAGCCTGCAAATTGTAGTAATATCAATCTTACATTCGAGTGCGTTTACTGTACAGAATATGACGCGTGCTATATCCGTCTGATAGTTCACTTTGATATGGAATCGATGAATCGTTGCAGATGAGTTTGCGTATTATGTCGTATGTGCGTATTACAAATTACAAACATGATGACATTGCGTTAACTCTGAGATTATCTGGAAACTTGTAGGCGATTGTAATTTATACTATCTGAAATTAAGCAGATAAACGGATTGTGAAGTTTAATCACAGTTTGCAGGCAGATAAATAATTACTACGTTGCGCGATCGATGCTATGTAGGTGTGTTTTCTTATCATTTATTCCGTATGCTTTCGTGGTCTGCAAGTGGATAATTATGATGTACAGTGTTATCTGTTTCCTTCAGGTGGGGAGGTACTGATGCGGACTGAGGAGTTTGCAGTTGACCTTGACACTTGTTTGTGCTGGGGACAGCCGGCTGCCACTTGTGTCTAATGACTGATGTATCCCAGTTAAAAACATATTGGAATGAAGTGCAGTCGTGTTTTGTGCGTATGAGAGAAAACAGAATTATTTTCTGTAGTGTTTTGTGTGGTTAGAACTGCACGTAAATTTGACTTAGGCTTGTTATAAACGAAATGCGAATGAAATGGCAACCAGTGGAGTGAAGGTCGTGCAGTAATAGCGACTCACGTTTCTGGCGGGATCTGTATGCTTTCTCACCGACAGTCGTTGCGAGTGTTAAAGGGACTCTACCCACTCTGTGAAGGTCAACTGCATTCTCTTGATTATAGGACATTATTTACTCTGTTGGGTCATATAGAAGAAGCTCTTAATGTTTGAACAAACTTTTAGTGTAACTACTTCTAATTATTCGCCTAACATCAGGTTTTGTCAATGGGAATCAATACGGGGGAAATTTCCAAACTAGGCTAACTGGCATTAGTGGCGAAAGCACATCACGTTAGCTGATTTCTTGCGTTTCGGAAGCCTGCTGTGCTGCAGATATTGAACTTCCTTGAATTTATTGAACTGCTTCCTTTACAAGTCCCACGGATTCATGTTTCGTGCATTTTCGCTTACGTACAGCAACACTTTTCCAGATTATATCTAACACAGAACTGATGTCTTCAAATTTCCGCACCAAAACCGTTAAAAAACATTTTGTTGAAGAAGCATCAGCAATACTAACATTCTGCCGATAAATTTTATCACTTGCGCTGCAATTTAACATTTATCGTAAAAAGTCGATCTCGTCGCCTTCCCTTCACTTCCTCCGCGTCTTCCCGACTGGCCGCGTCATGGCCCAGGCGTTTGGTCGCTGGCCTTTCATCCCGGAGGCCCGGGATCAATCCCAGGGCATTCGAAATATCCCCTGTCAGTATCATCCCACCGATGATGCATCGTCATTCATTCGTCACCGACGCTATATAACCTCAGCAGTGGAGAGCGTCGTTAAATACCACTAAAAATCAGAACTACTGTTGTCAAATTAACCCCCCATCATTACTTTACTGCAGCATACCGACATAAAAACTGTCATACAATGCGTTAAAAATTAACCCTTTAAAGACGAGCGTATCTGTTTTATATAAGAACTCAGTGCGTACCGCGCTGTAAACACTCTCCACTTCGATTATAAAAACCAATCTCTTAATGTTTTATAAAGCAAAAGTTGCTGTTTGTTCTGAGATCCGTACAAAACACATAAACGCAATGTGGGCACCACGTAGAATTTTTTAATGTTAAACCTGATGGTACGTAAAGTTACCGCTAGGCTTTAAAAGTTTAATGTAATTCTCTTTTGAACACCCGGTTTTTTTTAGGCGTGATTTGTGTATTTCCTTGGCTATGGTGACATCTTGGGGAAGTATGAACCACAGGACTAAATGCAAATCCTATAAAGTAAGAAACCCTTATCGTTCAATAAAGGTCGGTAAATTACAAGTATAGCGTTTTACATAAGTGCGTGGGATTTCGTTTTCCACACCAAGGTCTTATTCGGGCGGGAGTTTCCTGAGGAAATTTACTCGGACCCACACGTGTTGGTGTTTACTGTAATGATCTTCCATCCGTTAAAAGTGACAATAATGACACTACTTGAATTTATGCTGATGATACGAATGCAAGGCCGCACCCCAAGCTGGGGGCTCCCGGGCTGCAGCCCTTCCAAACCCCCAAAAACTGGAATTTAAAAAACATAGATTTTGTGGATATTATAATATCGAAAGCTTTACGTGATTTACACTTCAGCAGAAATCAGCCACTGAATCATCATCAGCTGATGACTGGTACATTAGAATTTTGAAAAATAAATTAATAAAATTAAAAAAAAACAAGAAGACAGGACACTGTGACTGAGTCACGGAACAGGTAGTTATATTTGCATGTATATAAATGCAGTTGCAAGCAACTAACCAGCCAGCCAGCCAGGCAGCCAGCCAGCCAGCCAGCCAGCCAGCCAACCAACCAACCAACCAACCAACCAACCAACCAACCAACCAACCAACCAACCAACCAACCAACCAACCAACCAACCAACCAACCAACTAACTAACTAACTAACTAACTAACTAACTCCATGGACCAGAGGCCTTCTTGAGAAGCTAACAGTTTCGTAGCTAGTCAAGAAATTCCCCGCATTTTACGGGACCCGGAGGATCCCGCCAACTGTCCCTATTCTGAGCCAGCTGAATCCAGTCCATGCCCCATCCCACTTCGTGAAGATCCGTTTTAATATTATCCTCCCATCTACGCCTGGGTCTCCCAAGTGGTCGCCTTCCCTCAGCTGTCCCCACCAAAATCCTGTATGCACCTCTCTTTTCCCTCATACGTGCTACATGTCCTGCCCATCTAATTCTTTTCGATTTGGTTACCCGAATAATATTTGTTGATAAGTACAGGTCATTAAGTTCCTCGTTATGTAGTCTTCTCTACTCCCCTGTCGCCTCGTCCCTCTTAGGCCCAAATATCCTCCTCAGCACCCTATTCTCGAACACCCTCAGTCTTTGTTCCTCCCTCAGTGTGATAGAGCGCCTTTTCTCTTTAATTCCCCCTTTTCCCTTCCGCATTTTTTCCCTAAATTACCCTTCTGTGTTGCTGGATATTGAAACAGAAGAGCAAAGAATGCCGCAGCGTGTGCAGCTACAGACAGCTAAACATACAGCATGGCGAGAGAGATACGCCGATACTGTGTGTAGTGTTGTGGGTTTGTGTTCGTGGCCAATGAATTGCACGTAGTATAATTCATTACGTGCTTTGCTCTCCATAAATGAAGTTGTCCGTGTTCACGCCATGAAGGCATATAGGGGGAGTAGAGGTATGGCTCCACTCATTCTTAACCTCTGCACTAGATGGAGGTTAGGAGCCACCATAGCCTCTCGGCCGCTTTTTCGTTGGGAAGGAACCCCGGTACCCGTAGAAAAGGAGGCTGCATGGGCCCCAGGGCCGGTCTGAGCGTTTTGGAGAAGAGACAATTCTTTTGCCTCTACAGGGATTTGAACCCCGGACTGGCCAGTTCGTTCCCTGGTCACTAGACCTGCTGCACTCTGCCGGCTACGGTTTGAATAGATTTAGTCTTGTAATGCGTGGCAATGAATGTGCACAGATTTTGTGGTTGGCGTTTCATGAAACGAAGCGATTCATTCATTCACATTCATTCATTCATTCATTCATTCATCCATCCATCCATCCATCCATTCATGTGCACAGATTTTATGGTTATTTCATGAAACGAAGCCATTCATTCAGTCACTCACTCACTCATTCATTCATTCATTCATTCATCCATCCATCCATTCATGTGCACAGATTTTATGGTTATTTCATGAAACGAAGCCATTCATTCATTCATTCATTCATTCATTCATCCATCCATCCATCCATCCATCCATTCATGTGCACAGATTTTATGGTTATTTCATGAAACGAAGCCATTCATTCATTCATTCATTCATTCATTCATCCATCCATCCATCCATTCATGTGCACAGATTTTATGGTTATTTCATGAAACGAAGGCATTCATTCATTCATTCATTCATTCATTCATTCATTCATCCATCCATTCATTCATGTGCACAGATTTTATGGTTATTTCATGAAATGAAGTCATTCATTCATTCATTCATCCATTCATTCATGTGCACAGATTTTATGGTTATTTCATGAAACGAAGCGATTCATTCATTCACATTCATTCATTCATCCATCCATCCATCCATCCATCCATCCATCCATCCATTCATGTGCACAGATTTTATGGTTATTTCATGAAACGAAGGCATTCATTCATTCATTCATTCATTCATTCATTCATTCATCCATCCATTCATTCATGTGCACAGATTTTATGGTTATTTCATGAAATGAAGTCATTCATTCATTCATTCATCCATTCATTCATGTGCACAGATTTTATGGTTATTTCATGAAACGAAGCGATTCATTCATTCACATTCATTCATTCATTCATTCATCCATCCATCCATCCATTCATGTGCACAGATTTTATGGTTATTTCATGAAACGAAGCCATTCATTCAGTCACTCATTCATTCATTCATTCATTCATCCATCCATTCATGTGCACAGATTTTATGGTTATTTCATGAAACGAAGGCATTCATTCATTCATTCATTCATCCATCCATTTATTCATGTGCACAGATTTTATGGTTATTTCATGAAATGAAGTCATTCATTCATTCATCCATTCATTCATGTGCACAGATTTTATGGTTATTTCATGAAACGAAGCGATTCATTCATTCACATTCATTCATTCATCCATCCATCCATCCATCCATCCATCCATCCATCCATTCATGTGCACAGATTTTATGGTTATTTCATGAAACGAAGCCATTCATTCAGTCACTCACTCATTCATTCATTCATCCATCCATTCATGTGCACAGATTTTATGGTTATTTCATGAAACGAAGCCATTCATTCATTCATTCATTCATTCATCCATCCATCCATCCATTCATGTGCACAGATTTTATGGTTATTTCATGAAACGAAGGCATTCATTCATTCATTCATTCATTCATCCATCCATTCATTCATGTGCACAGATTTTATGGTTATTTCATGAAATGAAGTCATTCATTCATTCATTCATCCATTCATTCATGTGCACAGATTTTATGGTTATTTCATGAAATGAAGCCATTCATTCATTCATTCATTCATCCATCCATTCATTCATGTGCACAGATTTTATGGTTATTTCATGAAATGAAGCCATTCATTCATTCATTCATTCATTCATTTAGCCAGTCAGTCAGTCAATCAGCCAGTCAGTCAGTCAGATTGACGCCCCAGTCTCTGTCGCTTTGCAGTCTCTTTGTACACCTGAATACCGCATTAGAATTACGCAGTGACTTTTGTTCGGCTTGCTTTTGTGTCACAAATTGAGCTTGCTTGAGCAGACAGCGGTTTGATAAAGGTAGAACAAAGGAATAGCATTGTGCTGTATTTATCAATGTGTGCAGCGGTAGCTCAGTTGGTACAGCGACTCGCTGCGGGCTGGACGGTCCGGAGATCGAATCCTGGTGGAGGCGAGATTTTCCGCACCCGTCCAGACCGAACCTGGGGCCTACCCACCCTTCTGTAAAATGGGTACCGAGCCATTCCCGGATGTAAATCGGCCGGGGTGCGGCGTTGACCTTCACCACCCATTTAGCACCGAGGTCAAAGAAAGAATACGGCTGTATTTCTACTTCCCCTCTGGGCCTTCGTGGCAGGTTATAGGGTGAACCTCACCTTTTTTTATTTTTAGTGGTGAAGGGCCCCGCAGCAGACGCTACAGACGCACCGCAGCCTTGAGGCTTCTTGTGCAACCCTGTAATGAAGATGACTATGATGATGATTATTATTTTTTGTCCTTTTCCTAGTAATGGAGCACCGGTGGAATGAAATTGACAGGGGAAAACCGAAGTACTCGGACAAAAACCTGTCCCAGTGCCACTTTGTCCACCACAAATCCCACATGGACTGACCGGGGATCGAACCCGGGTCTCCTCGGTGGGAGGCCGGCGGCTAACCGAAGGCCAGAACCTGACATTTACATGTAGTTACCAATGTACTCACTATATCTATATATATTTTGCCCCAACTTAATATTTTGCTGTAATCATAGGCGTAGATAGGTGACACTTAAAAACGAAACACCGACGACATAATATTGATGAACGCGTAATTTGGGTTTCTGTACTGCCGTTCGCGGTTCACTCTGGACCCGAAAGAGATTAGGGTTCATAGCACAGATAAAGTGAATTAAAATGGAATGTGTTTACTTTGTTGAATGCACTAATGTAAGCCAATTTTAAGTTATTCGCAGCGTATAAAGTATTAACCTTTTAAAACCTAGCGGTAACTTTACGTACCACCAGGTTTAACATTAAAAAATTCTACGTGGTGCCCACATTGCGTTTATGTGTTTTGTACGGATCTCAGAACAAACAGCAACTTTTGCCTTATAAAACATTAAGAGATTGGTTTTTATAACCGAAGTGGAGAGTGTTTACAGCGCGGTACGCACTGAGTCCTTATATAAAACATATATGCTTCGTCTTTAAAGGGTTAAGGAGATTAACTAGGCCATGTAAATCGATCAAGTTATTGGCTGTTTGTTGAAACATCGGGGCACTGCAGCCTAGCAAGGGTTTGACCCAGCGGTTCCCAACCCTCTATGTGTGTGACCCTAAAGTAGCAAATGGTATGTGACCCGCGACACTACCATGTAAACGGCAATAATCAATGATATTTACTGTATATGAACTAATACTAACGTCTTTTCTTGAACAGTACATAACATTGTAACTTATTAAAAAAAATTAAATTTTTAATGTTATTTGTCAAATCCGATATTTTTTGGGTCAATATTAAATACACAAAACATGCAAGAAACCGATCTCTATTTATATAACTCATACATTTGCTTCTTAGGCAAAGAATTTGCTTCTAAATAAAAAGTTGTTAAATACTGAACATATGGAACCGTACACAAAATGAACAGAACAATAACGTCAAAAATTTAGTGACCGAAAAGTTTAGTATATGTGCTATTTATTTTAAATGAAGCTTCTCCACAAAACCCTTTCTTGACCCTAGGTCTGACACCCCCCCCCCCCCCCCGCGACTCTAATTTGGGTCGCGAGTTGAGGTTGGGAACCACTACTCCAGCATAAAGGTTACCCACCAAAACGGCCGGAGCTTGAAACTGGCAATTCGTCCTCATATGTGTCAAGGTATACAGAGCATTCAACCATACTTCAACGTCCTGTTCGTGACGCAGTTGGCCTCGTCGGTACTTTGCATTTTAGTCTATTGAAGGAGATATAAGCCACTGTTGCGCTCACACCACGGATGTTGTAAGCATTCACGGTATGTGAGACAACATCCATTTGAGCCACTCTTGCAGTAGCTATAGAATTGGCACGCGTGATTTAATGTTAAATATACACGTTGTCTAGCGCGCACTCCGCATTCCTGATCGTGTCCGGGCGAGAACCCAAGACTGTCTAGCCCTTCATTGCTTCGGGCTGTCTTCCAAGTTACAACTGTATTCTTTTTTACTGATTCACTTGTTCCAATATCTATTGACTTCGTTTTGCGTCTCATTTCCGTCGCCTGACAGTGAAAACATGCGCTGATTGAACATCCTTTATAGACGTTGTTTCATTTGACGTGGCACGTATAATGTGAACTCATTAACCAATTTTTCCAGTCGGTCAGAACTTTACCTTTTTAATATTATTATTATGTTGCTACATGTTTCGGCCCACAAGTGACCATCATCGGGCACACAATACAAAATCTAAAAGAGAGGTGTAAAGGTTGAGGCGTCCCAATTTTTTTTACATAAAAGTGAATGATAACAGAGTTTATGCGAATGTGAACTCTACTATCAAAGGTACAGTGTCTAATATTCCGTATACTGTATACCATTTTATTCCTATATAGGGAGTAATAGACACTTTTGTAGCGTAGTATATACTTGCAAAAAACTCTGTTATCATTCACTTTTATTTACAAAAATGTGGGAGGCCTCAAGCTTTACACCTTTCTTTTAGATTTTGTATTGTGCGCGTGATGATGACCACTCGTGGGCCGAAACATGTAGGCATATAATAAAAATAATATTAAAAAGGAAAAGTTGTGAATGACTGAAAAAATTGATTAATATTATGCAACACAACGGGATGGGACATAAATGTGAACCTAGTTAAACTTCAGGAAAAAGTTATAATGCTTACATATTACATTGTAGTGATAAATAAATAGATAAATGAATAAGTGAATGGGGAATGCGTGCAAGTTTTTCTCGGCAGAATTCCTAGAATATGGCATGTTACATCCATATTACTGCGATACGCGGCTGTCTACAGAATTGATGGATTCAATAAACACACGTCAATCCGTCCGCCTACTTGTCTGTCGCTTTGCCATTCCGTCAGTCTGTGTAATTGAAATAGATCGGAGTTTATCAGACTTTTCTTTGACGGCGTACCGCTTTGAACTGAGACAATTGAAATTGCCACCCATAAAATAACACTGCAATTGTCAGTTCAACCGTTTCAACTCCAGTGCTAACTGCGTGCGTCACCTGCACTAACACTCCGAAACTGCGAAAAATGACGTACTTACATGTTGATGATACAAGTTGATGACACTGGTCGATGATACAGGATGATACAAGTTGATGATACCTGCTGACGCTACAGGTTCAAGATACGGTTCTTTGATGGTTGGTTTTAACAGGTGGACGATACAAGTTGATTATAGCGGTCGGTGATGTAAGTTGCTGATAACAAGTGTGTGATATTGGATAATGATAACCAGTTGATAATACAGGTTGATTATGCAAGTTTATGTTACTGGATGGTACAGGTTTATGGCACAGGTTGCTTAAACAGGTCGATGATACGGGTTGATGATACAAGTTCATTATGCCGGATGATACAGGTTTGTGACAGGTTGATTAAACCGGTCGATGATACAGGTTGATGATACAAGTTTATGATACCGGATGATACATGTTTATGAAACAGGTTACTTAAACCGGTCGATGATACAGGTTGATGATACAGGTTGATGATACATGTCCGAGAAGACTCGTCTCTTCATTCACAAAATAATTCTGTCCACAGAGTGTATTTATTTGTTTGTATGATTTTTCCAGTTAACACTTCATTTTATTTATTTTTTGTTTGAGGTTTACACTGAGCCATATACGATAAATTTTATTCGTAATGATTCAGTAAGATACGTACTTTACATGAAGTTAAAATCCAAATTTTTTTATTTTTTAACGGCCGTGATCGGGTAAATGCGTTTTTTTAATCTTATCGCGTTACAGCGCAGGAGCTTTACCTCGTAGAACACGTGCATCCGCCAGGATATCCCATGACAACTGCAATGCTCAGGACAATGATAAAAGAAACGCCCTGTGTGTGCGTACCACAAAGTATGATGTACAGTTTTTTTGTTTGTAACACTTTTCGAGGAGACAAATATGTAAAACATTATAGTGGGAAGTAATTCCAGAGTGAATGTTATGTCGTGCCTGTAGCTTGGTAAGTCTCTATGCAGTTCATATATATCGGCAATAAACACGTAGTCCAAAGTATGCAAATTCACAAAGAACGCGTTTTAAAATTATTTATATATTTCTGAATGGGTGGAAAATGAATTCATAGTTGAAGGACACAAGTTAACCTCCCAAAGACAAATGATAGACCAAAGTACGAATGAATCTCGCTACAGTCAGCAAATCATCATCATAGATGACAAAAATAAAATATGGTGTTGAAGCAGGAAGCTGGCTGAGCGTGGGAAAGCAGACGTGTATTTTGCCGTCTGGTCTGTCTAGCTGTCTAGCTGTTTGACTGTCTGGCTGTCTGGTACCGCCAACATCCAGGAAACTTGATATGGCATTGTGATGACATTACTCGAAGGGGGGAGGGGGGGGAGGAGAGTAACTAGCAGAAAACTTTATTATTTGGAAGACGTTTACATCTCATTTCTGTTCAACGGTTCTACAGTGATGCAGAATTTGTAATACAGAAAGTTAGTACAGACCTTTGTAGTCTGTTATACAAATAAACGCAAGAGAATTGCCTTATTTATCTCTTTTTTACTTTATGTTTTGCTGTGTCTTCAGTGCCCAAATATTTAAAATTCCTTTCCGCTTAACAGTTACGCTGGGATGCATTCTTAATCGCCAACACAAGCAAAAACAATGTTTTCTTAGATTGTATTAGTGACTGTTACACGTTCTATATCGCTTATGTGAAAGCCCTCTACTAAAAAGCGTAGAAAAACAGTGCCATTCAACTTCATCTATCCTTTATATTTTATTTAATGTTCCCCTTCCATTTCCTTTTTGGTTCCCCCACTACCCGCTTTCCACGAGGTCTCCCTTACCAAAATTCTGGGTACATTTTTGGTCTCTTATGCCCAGCAGTACACGACAGCTGTGCGCAATGGTTCAGGTGGTAATGCTTCTAATATATTCGGAAGATGCCAGTTCGAACCTCTGTTGTGTTACCGGATATCCGAACTGAAATTACGAGCTAACACCACGTGTTAGGCCAGCACGGTTTCCTTCTACATCCTTTCCAGTTCATCATACAGCATACGACGTACCATTTGACGGTATACAATCTAAGCTAGGGACGGTCACAATGTGGCTCAGGCAAGTTACATATCAAAAATAATATTCAAGTGGATGTGGTAACCAAAACCAAGAAATGCACGCAAGTTTATGAAAATATATTATAAATATACTAATAGTAGCTACATGTTTCGGCCAATAATGTGGCCATCCTCAGGAAGGCCGAAACATGTCAGAGGTATTAACTGCGTTTGTAATACGTTTTCATAAACTTGTTTCCATTTTTTATTTTTGTACATATTTATTAACCTTTTAAAGCCTAGCGGTAACTTTACGTGCCACCAGGTTTAACATTAAAAAATTCTACGTGGTGCCCACATTGCGTTTATGTGTTTTGTATGGATCTCAGAACAAACAGCAACTTTTGCCTTATAAAACATTAAGAAACTGGTTTTTATAACCGAGGTGGAGAGTGTTTACAGCGCGGTACGCGCTGAGTCCTTATATAAAACAGATACGCTTCGTCTTTAAAGGGTTAGTCACCAACTACTGCACAATTATTTTTCTCTCTCCAGCATATTTCACCTGCAATCATTCAGCCATCATAAGGGAGCACACTTTTTCAGGAAAAAAGCAGCATATGACAAATCGGCGAATGCTAGATTGTTTTTACCTCTATCATGGTAATCACCATTGTGCGCTAAAAATATACTAAAATACATATACTACAAATAGTGTTGATATATTAAAATTGTTGTTGATATATAAAATTGTTGAGTATAAAGGCCGATTCAAATATGGTTGTGTGCATTTGTTGGCTTTAGTTGCCATTTCTAACTGTTCAATGCACGGTTATGGTTCATGTAAAAGTATTGATGTAATTTACATGCACACGCGGCTGACCGTGAACGGCGCTTTGAAGGATATTCTAGAGACATCTAACTAAGTGCAACTAGCCTACTGGAGTAGGATGAAAATAAATAAGAAGGTGTCGAATAAGGAAATAAAATTGTGTTAACTCGTGTTCCTTGCCTAAGTTTCCTCGTAAAATGACGCTCCTTAATCTCGGCCAGCTGGACACCCCTGGTCTAAGCTTTAAACTGTAAGTGGGCTGAATAAATACCACTTGATATCAGTGATAACACTGATACAGCTATTATAATTTTTCATTATGTTGCAATAGCGGATAGCATTTATTGAACGAGTATTAATTCAACAGCCGATCCCAGTGGCCGCGCGGTCTAAGGCGTAGGTATGCGGCCGAGCGCTTGGTGGGATTGTGGGTTCGAATCCCACCGGGGGCATAGATGTTTGTCTCTTGTGGCGTTTGTGTTGTCAGGTAGAGGTCTCTGCGAGGGGCCGATCCCTCGTCCAGAGGAGTCCTACCGACTGTGGTGTGTGTCTGAGTGTGATCAAGTGAAAATAAACAACCTCGACACCTACTGTGAGTAGGTAGAAGAGGGAAGGACTACGAAACGAATTAATTCCACACACAACGCAGTACAGGAAGTACTTAATACCGCGCCAGTTCTTTCAACAATTAAGCTGGTAGTCAAAGTCCAAAAGAAGGAGAGTGCTTAAGTTATGCACCGTTGTCAGAGCCCTATAGAGGTGAAATAAACGGTTCGTCTTTGACGTGTAAAATCTGAGATCTGTGCTCTTTTGGGATTTTGCACAGCGTAAAGTGGTAGTTTGTTGCCGACGTTGCGGCATAACCTGTGGGTCCTTCCTTCAAGAGAGAGGGACCGATGTTGTCCCGAAACGTTGGAAAGGAACTGCGTAAATTCCCAAAATAATGCAAATCTCATTTATATCGCGGCGGAAGCCTGAAATCGCGCTAATTGGAGACTGTCTTGTTTGTTATGGGAGGGGGGGGGGGCACGTAGTGGCGCAGTTGGTTGAGGCACTGCGCTACAAGCTGGAAGGTCGCGGGTTCCATTTCCGATGGGGTAATTGGAATTTTTCATTGGCATAATCCTATGGCCCTGGGTCGACCCAGTCTCTGAGAGAAATGAGTACCAGGAATATTTCGCTGGGGGGTAAAGGCGGCCGGTGCGTAGGGCTGACAAACTTATTACCTTCACGTGCCAATTGTCTTGAAGTCTGTGGACTTAAACCTCCTGGAACCCTCAGGGTCTGTCCAGGTCTGTAATGGGATTGCTTTATCTTTACCATGTCTATTGCGTAATAGTATTAACTGAAGTTTTAAACATTTGCTGCTTTCATGGGGTTAAATGGATGGCGCCATAAGTCTGCTGGGATGACACCCTATCCATTAATAATGACCGACGTTTAGAAGAAGCATGCTGCCTCCATCTTCAGGGTCTAATTTCACATCAGCTTGAACTGACATCAGTCATACGCGTAAGTTGGCTAATAACACTGGGGGGAGGGGGCAAAATTGACCATGGGTATTAGGAACTTTATTTTACAAAGGGGTCAAATTTGAAAGAGGGGAAATTTGCCCCATAAAACGCAAGTTTTTCACTTTCTCTTTTCCGTCTATTTTTTATTTGCCATTATTCAATTCAGTAACCAAAAAAATTCCTAGGTTGAAAAAATATTGGGGGAGGGGGGGCATTTGTCCACCATTGCCTCCCCCCCCAAGTTACACCTATGGACATCAGAATATATTCAATCTCATTTTCTGGGAGTAAGCATTTACATTGGAATTTTTCAAACCGCTGCACAAAGAATTTAGTACGGATGTGTGTCGACTTGTTTCTCCGTGTTGTGTTGTGCGCGTAGGAGCCCTAACGATGGGTCTTTCCCCTGTCCAAGGAGTCTTGCCAAATGTTTCAAGATTCATTGTTTCAGAATCGAAGTGCGAAGTGGGGAAAGCCATAAAACTGAGGACGGTCAGAATGCCTGCCAAAATTGCGAGCGCTAAGGTGCAACTGGGTTGCTAACATTCGGGTCTTCTGGGAGTTTACGACGTAGCGCCGTGAAAGACTTTGGTATTCATCAACACCGACGTCAGCACGTCATATCACAAACGACTCAAGTACATTAGGAATCCAGGGAATGCTTCAGCGAGGCCAGGAGCTATGAGAAATATAGAGAATACAAATATTTGGTAGGAAAACCTGGTAATCGTTAGCCTAACTTGGCTAATAACAGTGGGAGGGCAAAATTGACCATGGGTATTAGGAACTTTGGCAAAATTGACCATGGCTATTAGAAACTTTACAAAGGAGTCAGATTTGAAAGAGGGGAAAATTGGTCCCATGAAAAGCAAGTTTTTCGTTTTCATCTTTCTATTTTTTATTTGCAATTATTCAATTCGGTAACAAAAAAAGACTATTCCTAGGTTGAAAAAAATATTGGGGGGAAGCATTTGCCTCCCCTTACCCCCCAAGTTACGCCTGTGCTGGTGAGGACAGGTCACGTGGGGTACGTACGTAGACGCGATGTAATATTAAAATTGATATAAAAGGAATAGGGGAAAGGATAAAAAGGAATCATACAAGGAAGAGCAGGAGTGAGGTGCAGTGTGTTACATTTACACCACAGTGGGATTTTGATATAATTTAGTTTTTTATGTATTTAATAATAAAAAGAAGGAAGGCTAACTGGATTGGTCGTATCTTGCGTAGGAACTGTCTTCTAAAACACATTTCAATTTTAATTTTAACGACGTTTTAGTAATGTTGTGAAGTAGTAGATTTTTGTACTTTTTCCATCGTCCGAAGAATAAAATAACTACAATTAAAATTACGACGTTTCGGAAACTGGTTCTGCTTCCGCCCTCCTTTTATCTGAGGACGGAAGCAGAACCAGTTTCCGAAACGTCGTCATTTTAATTGTAGTTATTTTATTCTTCGGACGATGGAAAAAGTACAAAAATCTACTACTTCACAACATTACTAAAACGTCGTTAAAATTAAAATTGAAATGTGTTTTAGAAGACAGTTCCTACGCAAGATACGACCAATCCAGTTAGCCTTCCTTCTTTTTATTATTAAATACATAAAAAACTAAATTATATCAAAATCCCACTGTGGTGTAAATGTAACACACTGCACCTCACTCCTGCTCTTCCTTGTATGATTCCTTTTTATCCTTTCCCCTATTCCTTTTATATCANTCCGAAGAATAAAATAACTACAACTAAAATGACGACGTTTCGGAAACTGATTCTGCTTCCGTCCTGAGCACCTGAGGACGGAAGCAGAACCAGTTTCCGAAACGTCGTCATTTTAATTGTAGTTATTTTATTCTTCGGACGATGAAAAAATACAAAAACCCACTACTTCACAACATTGTACACCGTCATCAAAACCTTTTAGAATTTCTTATTTTATTAATTTTTCAAGTGTAGCCCTCAGCATTGTAAGACGTAATTACTCAGCTTTCCTGCGTTATGTGTAATACATTTCAATGTAAGAAACCGAGATCTCGGTTTCCTTTCTTAAATGTATTCGTCTTCCATTCTTGCCAAAGTTATGATGGCCCGTTGGGCCGAAACATGTTGTTGATGTAATGCTGAATAAGTGAATTGTTGTGTTCGATTGAATCTACTGTGATCCTTGATTGAACTGCAGCTGTTTGGCGAATTCTGTTGCAGCCAGGGATTTTCCTAAGACTTGCGGCGAACTTAAGACGTTTTTGCGCTATAACAGATATCTATCGGTTAATACCAGCCTATTGTTTGTCGGTTGATACCAAATCTATTGAACGTACTTAAAACATTACTGGTGAATTACTTTTTGGAATTTGGCTTCTATTTTATACACTATTTTTACTTTAGATTATCACAAGCTCTTTTATTTCCTTCTTTCTAATCTAATCAAGTCTTGTTTAAGACTTGTCGATTTACTACCACTGACTAAGCAGTTACGGCAGACTTCACTTCTGTCAGAAAATGAATCGCTAAAGAGACGGAGTTGACACAAACAAGTTCGAGCCCCACACAGACAACACACAAATCTCGTGTGATATGACACCGTGTATATTTCTAAATACGACGTTTAGTATTACCTTGATAACTTTACTTTAAGTGTATACGCAATATCTGAGGCGTTAAGGCAGGAAGTTTTTTCAAACCGTCGGTAAATACCAGTCGACATGGTTACCGTATGCCAATGAATCTCTGGAAGCCCGCTCTGAGAAGCGTGCCTGCGTTTCCTGCCATCTGTTGTCGGAAGTGAAGTTAACGTTAGTGTGTGGCGTTCAGTGGTACCATCTATCGAGCAGTTATATGAAGTGCGAAATTAAAGCGCCAACATGGAAAGTGAAGCAAGACGGAGTGTCTTTACAGCGCGGTACGAACTGAATATTCAGGTTAATGTTAGTCCTTAAAGGGTCAAATTTCAAAACTTTGGACCTTTAAATGAAATTTTCCAATTTTGTCAATAAAAAAGCGGGACAAATATTGGCAGATTTAAAATCCAAAAGGGTTTTTTAGTGATAAAAAGAAAATAAAGCTTGCTGGAAGAAGACCATTTTCAAAAGTCCACCCATTCTTATGCTGAGTGCATCTTTTTCGACTTACAGATATTTCCATGGCAATATCAGCACATATAATAAGCATTTTGTCTTTTGCTTCTATGCATAGGCGTAACTTGGTGGGGCCGGGGGGGGCGCGCCATGTGGGCAAATGCCCCCGCAATATTTTTTAAACCTAGTAATAGTTTTTCTTTCATTGAATGACAAATAAAAAATAGAAAACGAAAAGCTTGCTTTTTATGGGACCAATTTTCCCCTCTTTCAAATTTGACTCTTTTGTAAAATAAATATCCTAATACCCATGGTCGATTTTGCCCCACCAGTGGTATTAGAAAAGTCACGCTTTTGCTGCTATGGATGCGGAGGTTACTGAACTGGCTGGCCGTGGTACTTATTGCTTGCGATTTCATTGTCAAGTTCATCTCATTTACTTCCAGTCGATCACTTCTGACAGGTAAACAGCCTACTGTAGTGTAATAAAAGTCCCACGTCAGCATATGGCTTAACATAAACCGTCATGTGCTGATAGGATGAAGAAACAGCGCTTTGTTCCACCTTGCTGTTATCAGACGGTTAAGAACTACTGTGCTTAGCAGAAGGTGTGACGCGTCTCATAACACGTTCACGTACCACGTGACGTCGATTAAGGCACGACGCATGACACGTTGTATCTTGCAATTTAACAGGAAAAATTCTAACCTAATCCAGGGGTGCACAGATTCCGGGCGACTGAATTTTTGTACGGTGGTGCCTAATATGTGTGGGCCCTCAGTATGGAACTTGTGTCAGATTACCTTTCTGGTGCATTGAATTTTGAGGTAGTTTCAAGATTTCTGGAAAATTTTTCGGACTTTACTTTATTGCACCACTGTAGAGTAATCTAGTGCATGGGTCGCCGGTGTTTACTGGGCAATAATCAAGACAGGTTACCCAAACGTTGCCCATCATTATCGCGACACTGGTGTCTGACTGCAGAACCTGCAGACACCAGTGTGCCGGAGTGCTATGAAGAGAAATATGGAACTGTCCGGTACTTCTCTTAATAGATGTCTAACGCGAAAATAATTTTCAAAATTTAATTAAATTACTATTCTGATATCAAAAAGCTACACCTTATACATATTTGTATAACGTATTACATTGTATCGCCATGTATATTTATGTTAATGCACATCATGTGTTCCTTTGGGTTTAAGTTTCTGTGAAGATGGCTTTTTTAAGCCGAAACATGTAGGGGAATTAAAATAGTGTAACATATATTTTGTTTGTCAAAGAGTGCAGTTAGTTGGAATTATATATAATAAATAATCTGAGATATATTTACAGATTCAGTCCGCACCGCGCAGTAAACACTCTCCGCCTCGGTTATAAGAACCAGTCAGTTAATGCTCTATAGGGAAATAATCGCTGTTTGTTCTGAGATCCACACAAAACACATAAATACACTGTGTGGGCAGAACGTATATTTAAAGATCCAGTACGTACCGCGCAGTAAACACACTCCGTCTCGGTTATAAAAACCAGTCACTTAGTGCTGTATAGAGAAATAATCGCTGTTTATTCACTAAAAGTACCAACAATAAGGCACAAATTTTAACCTATGTGACCCAAAGTCCTTAGAGGGCCACATTCATTCCGACGTGTTTCGGTGGCATGTATACCACCATCATCAGGGAGAGAAAGTTCACACTGGAAGCTGGGACGCCACTGGTGAGGTAAAGTCCGTGTTATGCACACATCGCCGGAGCCACTCCACAGGAATTTGCAATCCATATGGCATGGTCGGCGCTGTATATGTACTGTGAACCCTCTCTCTCTCCTGATGATGGTGGTATATATGCCACCGAAACATGTCGGTGTGCAAATTGCCCCTTAAGGACTTTGGGTCACATAGGTTAAAATTTGTGCGTTATTGTTGGTACTTTTTAGTGAATAATTCAATAAAAATGCACGGCGAAAACAAGGTAGTGAAAATCGCTGTTTGTTCTGAGATCCATACACGACTTGTGGGGTACAAACACGCTGTGTGGGCAGAACGTAGCATTCTTTAAAGCTAAAGCTGCTGGTACGTAAAGTGACCAGAGTGACCACTGGGCTTTAAAAGGCTACTGGAAGACAGAGAGAAGCTACAAGAACAAGTACAAGAAATGACACGTGTTGTTATGTCAGCTGTACGCTTACATCACTTCCGGTTTTGGGACCAGACGATTTTAAGTGCTTGTTGTTTGTTGCACAGACTGTACCAAATGCTTTTCTAAATTAAAAATTCTGCACTTTTCTCACACAGTGTATTAAGCTTTTAAAGCCTAGCGGTAACTTTACGTACGATCAGGTTTAACATTAAAAAATTCTACGTGGTGCCCACATCGCGTTTATGTGTTCTGTACGGATCTCAGAACAAACAGCAACTTTTGCCTTATAAAACATTAAGAGATTGGTTTTTATAACCGAAGTGGAGAGTGTTTACAGCGCGGTACGCGCTGAGTCCTACGCTTTGTCTTTAAAGGGTTAAAGGGCTTGGTTTGATCCCAAAAATAAAAACCGATTGTTTCCCTACAAACACTAACCGACCTGTCCTTGAAGTGGAGACACATTTTGTTCTCTTTGAGGTAGGAAATAGGAATACGGAGTTAATGTTATAGTATTATTATGTGTTTTCTATTAGGTCCGTAACAAGAAGTCGGAAAACGAAAAGGCAAGAGAAGAATTAAATTGTTAATAGCCTTCGTATCCTTGCGGAGTGCCTAGTAAAATCGCGGATTTCTTCCGGTCGTCTGTTCGTATTCAGCCATATGAGAACCTCTGCCGGATTGGTATGAAACTTAGTACTTCAAGAATTTTACAAAAAATTATCGGAGCGCCTGGATTTTACTTAAAATAGGACAGTAATAAGGGACGGTTACATGTGGGCCTATGGACTCTCCTGCGCGTACCTTCACTGTGACTGTGAAAAGTATCCGTTGGAAGGAAAATAATTCGAACGCGGTTTGTAGAGAAGAACGAATTGCGCACTTTGTATCCCGTGCCCTTTTCTGTTAAGTTTTAAGGTTTTCGAAATGACTAAGGAAAAACGACGATGTGCTTTCGTTTCCGAAATTGCGTGTTGAACATTTCAGCAGTTATTCTGAACGTGAATTTGCCCATCTTTACAAGTGATAAATAAAAATTATTTACGGCGTTAGGGTTTTGTTTAATGGACATTTGTTATTTTTTGAATTTAGTGCTGTACCACACTCCCGTTAGTACATTAATCCTTTAAAGACGAAGCGTATCTGTTTTATATAAGGACTCAGTGCGTACCGCGCTGTAAACACTCTCCACTTCGGTTATAAAAACCAGTCCCTTAGTGTTTTATAAGGCAAAAGTTGCTGTTTGTTCTGAGATCCGTACAAAACACATAAACGCAATGTGGGCACCACGTAGAATTTTTTAATGTTAAACCTGGCGGTATGTAAAGTTACCGCTAGGCTTTAAAAGGCTAAGCATGAGTGAGGCATTTCAGGCATACGGCTATACCAATCTACTAAAAAAAACCCTGACATATGGACGGATGCTGGATCAATCACTGTATTAGCTTAGGGTTATTTACACCAGTTTTCCTTGGAACGGTTTTACAGTCAAAAACAGTGAACTGCTGAAGTTTCAGTAACGCTTTTATGCCAATTTTACGCTATTTTATGTTATGTGATTAAGGATCCGTGTTTTTAACATTTACACATGTACCTGATGATGGCTCGGCCGAGCCGAAACATGTAGTATATTGGCACAACTTTAGAATAAATGACGTAGTGTGCAAAATATACATATACTGTGGTGTGTCTGACTGTGTTTATCACTATATATAGGGCTATACATCTACATATATTGCGCGCGCGCGCGCGTGTGATAACAGCGTTCCTTGCGTTCGCTAACTTATTGCACATTATAAGTTAAAGGCAAAGTTCACCCTATAACAGGCCATGAAGGCTCAGAGAGGGAGTAGTGGTACAGCTATACTCTTTCTTTAACCTCGGCGCTAGATTGGGGGGCTGGTGATGTGTTCAGCGCCACGCTCCGGCCGCTTTACCTCCGGGAAAGAGTGCTGGTAGCCATTATATAGGAGGCTGGGTGGACCCTAGGCCCGGGGCTGAACGGGTGCGGGAAATCTCTCCCCCCACTGGGATTCAATCTCCGGACTGTCCAGCCCGTAGCGAGTCGCTATACGGACTGCGGTATACCGGCCAACACTTATTGCGGTATATGTGAGTAATTTGTTATATCAGTTTTATATCAGAATAGACAGTTGGTTTTCCAGGAACTGCACTTTCGTCAGGGATGATTGCTCAGGCCTTGAATGCTTTTTGTATCTCAGCTCAATGTCAATAGGATATTGTGTTATCTGCTTTGTAGCTGATACACAAAAAGAACTACTCGTTGAAAATACGCGTGTTGATGTTTTTCCATTATGCGAGTTGTAACCTGGTAGCCAAAGTCTTATTTTTTTCGTAAGTATGGTGCCTTAATTATACGGTTTGTCAGCTGATTTTTGCGTCTTTTGAAATCAAGTTGAAGAATGTGTGATTTCAGGTTTCCGCCGCGATGTAGATATCTGCGATCTTCAGGGATATTACGCTGCGTTGAGTGGTAATTCTGTACCGGCGTTTGGGGATAACGTAGCGGTCCCAATTTCAGGGGGGTCAGTCCGCACACGCACACACACACATACTTGCTAGGATTGACCTGGGATGGGGATCGGCCCCTCGAAGATGTCTGTACTTGCACAGACCACAAAATTCGCAAGAGACAAACGTCCATGTCCCGGGTGGGATTCGAACCCGCAGTCCCAGCAAGTGGGCGACCGCAGACCCACGTCTTAGACCGCGCAGCCACCATTACTTATTTCTATAGATATTCGTCTGTAGCCCACTTTCCTTCTTCAACATTTTAAAGACTAGCGGTTACCTTAAACAGCGCCAGGTTTAACATTCAAGAATTCATTATTCTGCCCACACAGAGTATTAATGTGTTTTGTACCTTTATCAGAACGAAGGGCGATTATTTCCCAATACAACATTAACTGACTGGTTTTTATAACCGAGACGGAGTGTGTTTACTGCGCGGTACGGGCTGGATCTTTAACTGTACGTTCTGCCCTCACAGTGTGTTTATGTGTTTTGTGTGGATCTCAGAACAAACAGCGATTATTTCCCTATACAGCATTAACTGACTGGTTTTTATAACCGAGACGGAGTGTGTTTACTGTGCGGTATGAGCTGGATCTTTAACTGTACGTTCTGCCCTCACAGTGTATTTATGTGTGTTGTGTGGATCTCAGAACAAACAGCGATTATTTCCCAATACAGCATTAACTGGTTGGTTTTTATTACCGAGACGGGAAGTGTTTACTGCGCGGTACGAGTTGAATGTTTAAGTGCAGTTCACATTATTCTCAGTCTTTAGAGGGTTTTAAACATGAGGCTTATAATATGACTGTGGTGCCTCTGTGTATGCCTGTGTGTTTGCCTGTTGTGCTTTCGAATCCAACTTCTGACACACATGACAGATTTTTATGCAACTTGTTGTACACATATGCCATTGGAGTCTATCCTAACGCAGTTATTTATAATTACCTAGTAAGGAATAACAACATGACGGTCGCGCGAACTTGTGAAGTAAACTTAAGACTATTTCTCAGAGAGAACCCAAGAAAGTGGCTTCCCTAAGATGCAAGGAAACATGTCTGGAGGATTCTTATTTCACCTGGGGAAATTTCAACGCCCGGTTTTAGCGCCGTTGCTCTAACACGGGGAGAATAAAGCACTGGGTACAGATTTCTCTGCACGGGCACGCTAAATAAAATATTTGCTTTACAGTTTATAATGCAAATTTATATTTGTTTTGGCCAGCAGGAAAAAGGCATTATGAGAAGTGCCATCACTGCTTACGGGTATCCTGTCCCAAATTTCCCTTTATTTTTCAAATGCTTGGGCTAGTCAATTATGTATAAAAACAGTCAAACATCCAACAGTGTGTTTCACCTCACTTTATTTAATCCAGAGGTTAAACTACCGGTTTCGGTCCGTATACAAAACCATCATCAGGTTTTCACTTCATAACTGATAACAAACTCTATATATCATGTAAGTGGAGGCCTCCACTTATATGATATGTAGATATGAAGTGAGGTGAAACACATTGTTGGCTGTTTGACTGTTTTTATACATAATTGTTTAACCTTTTAAAGCCTAGCGGTAACTTTACATACGACCAGGCTTAACATTAAAAAATTCTACGTGGTGCCCACATTGCGTTTATGTGTTTTGTACGGATCTCAGAACAAACAGCAACTTTTGCCTTATGAAACATTAAGAGACTGGTTTTTATAACCGAAGTGGAGAGTGTTTACAGCGCGGTACGCACTGAGTCCTTATATAAAACAGATACGCTTCGTCTTTAAAGGGTTAATATACGCCAACGGGGATGTCCAATATCAAAAGTTGGGGTAATCGCTGGTATTTTGTTGGTATCTGCTGGATATTTCCATTGCGTCAATAAGTTATGCGATTGAAGGTACACTCAATGCGTCATCTGGATAAGTTTCAATGAACTGGACCAATTTGTGGTTCCGGTCCTTCGTGACCTTGTTCAATGGTAAAAAGTCATGTCAAAGATTCTTTGTTCTCCAGTGATGCATATTCAAAGTCACATTCGATGGAGAAATGGTAATTATACAGAAGGAAGTAAAACAAAGGCTGATGGTGACGGGACGTCTGGATAAAGACACGTTAACTGTAACAAACGTTGGAAAAACAACGGTTTTTACTTGGCCTTCAGAATAATTGTCAATAATCATCTTAGATTCCTACATGAAAAGGACAGCCTATAATGGCACAGACGCTAAAGGCTGGCGGACCACAGAGGCGTGTTGTTACATTATATTGATCATGTAATTTCTATAAAAGAAACTTCAAACCTATGTATAGGGTGGGACACGGAGACGTGTTGAATTTCTTTAGACTACCATGAAACACAGGGCAACGTATGAAATGAGATATTTTAAAGAGATCTGCGCTGTTCTGGGATATTACGCAGCGTGGAATGGTAATCCTTTACCGACGTTTCGGGACAACGTATCGGTCCCATCTTCAAGGGTCAAGAAGTAATTCTTGACGGTGTGTCATTTAACACAAGTCTTTTTTTATTTATATTTTATATCGTTTGTTCGATCTCGCAAAAATGTACATTTTTACGTTGAATTTTAAGTTTTTGTATAAATAAACACTGGTGTTGATCGGCTTGATCGAAACATGTAGTGTTTGAAAAAATAATAATAAATACAGGATGTGTCAGATGGGATACGTAGTGTTAGTTATGTAGTTATATATACGCAACGGGATTGATAGCTAACTCCATGGAGCAGAGGCCTTCTTGAGAAGCTAACAGTTTCTCAGCTAGTCAAGAAATTCCCCGCAATTTATGGAACCCGAAGGTTCGTCATTACCGCATTTACAAGAGCTTGCCATCTGTCCCTATCCTGAGCCAGCTCAACCCAGTCCATTCCCCCTCCCCCCGCTCATCCTAGTTCTTGAAGATACATTTTCACATCTCATATCCCTTTCCGTTGCTTAGGTCGTACCAAGGAACCAGTCCAGGTCCGAGGCCTTGTAGGTTCTTTCGCAACATCTTAAGTTTTTACGGTGAGAAGTTGTTAACACCTCGCCCAACTCCCAAGCTGGAGGACCATCCCTTGTCGGCTGTCCGCGACTGCTTATTCAGTGTATTCGCAGCTACCCTCCATAACTGGAGGCCGTTCTTGCATCCGAAAGCTGAGAATGTGCCATGCCGCGGTTAGAGGACCCACTTTAACACGGACGGGATGGATAGCTTCAAATTAAAGAATACAGCTGTATATTTACTCTCCGTGTGGGCGCTTCATGGCCTGTTGTAGGGTGAACTTTACTTTACTTTACCGTTAAACGTAGTTACCGGATTTATGTTTTAGAGTAACGAAAATAAAATAGTGTAGGCAGTTTCTAAACAGGCTTCGTTAGAAGCGTATCTGTTTTATATCAGGACTCAGTGCGTACCGCACTGTAAACACTCTCCACTTCGGTTATAAAAACCAGTCTCTTAACGTTTTATAAGGCAAAACTTGCTGTTTGTTCTGAGATCCGCACAAAACACATAAACGCAATGTGGGCACCACGTAGAATTTTTTAATGTTAAACCTGGTGGTACGTAAAGTTACCGCTAGGCTTTAAAAGGTTAAGTCGTTTTTGCGCAGTGGTCAGTGAGGGGCGCATGCAGGTGACGGTCCCTAGTTTACTCTGCGAACAGGATGCATTGTGATTCATTTACTTGAATAGAGCTGCGCTATTATTGACGCGCGTTAAGGCCGACACGATGTGCAATATAATCATACTATTACAAATCGCCTTTTACATGTCAGGTGGTCAGAAGGTTCTGTGTGCAGATAAAAACATGTTAAGGAATTCACAAGTTTTTGTTGTCACTGTCTGCATAGGAACCAGGGCGAAGGTTAAATGAATTCGTGAATGCGAAAATAAAGTAAAATGACATTACAATGACGTGTCATGAAAGAGTTAAAAATGATTCGTTGTATTTTCCTTGCAAGTGAAGACATCTGCCGCAGAGCACAGTAAGGTGTCCGGTTCTTCCTCGCGTATATTGTTAATTATATTTCATAAGAAAGCGGGCGAGCCTCATAAGCAGGGCTGTGGAGTCGGAGTCGGAAGGAATTTTAGGTGGAGTCGGAGTCGGAAGGAATTTTAGGTGGAGCCGGAGCCGGAAGGAATTTTAGGTGGAGTCGGAGTCGGAAGGAATTTTTAGGTCGAGTCGGAGTCGGAAGGAATTTTTAGGTCGAGTCGGAGTCGGTAAAAATGTACCGACTCCGACGCCGAATTCAATATAAAATCTTAACTAGATACTCCAAATCCAGAGCCCTGATAGCTACAATAACCATTAGACGTATACTTACATATAGGTTATAAGTCTAAAAAGTAGCCTGATGATTCACGTGGTGGTGATGAAATGTCTTATAGGTTTACCGTTATTAATACATATTGAGCTTTTATGAAGGAGTCGGAGTCGGAGTTTTAAAAATCGAGGAGTCGGAGTGAGAGGTTTTGAGTTCTGACTCCACAGCCCTGCTCAAAAGTTCTCTGCCTTCGAGTAACTATATTCGAACTCGGTTATAACGTCATGAAAGGCAGTGAATATTTTGTGTCGTTGCAAACGAGTGTTGTTATAACCGAGGAGTGTAATGTCATGGTTAACAGCGAGGAACTAATTGGTACCACAGAATATCTGACGCTAGAGGCGAGGTGTCGTATAAACCGACATTCTGTGGTACCAATTAATTCTTCAGTGTTAACTATAACAATATACCGCACGGTTATAACGGAACTCTTTTATAACGACACATAATATTCAGTCCCTTTCATGACGTTATAACCAAGTTCGACTGTATTTACAATAACATTTAGCAACTGATAGCCTACTACAACCAGAAAGCCCACATGCTTGATGAATTCTTAATGAATTATAAGGACGATGTACTCCAGCGACTTGTTTTCAGTTCAGTTCTGTTTTGCTATGGTGTTGACTCAACAGCCTGAAGGCCGGTTACAAAGTCAGCACAAACACATATTTTAAAAACAATAACAAAGGAACGAGACACAACACAAGCCGGGGCAAATTCCTGAACAAATGTTTGGGGAAAAACTTGTTGAGCGTATAAATGTTGATTTTGCAGCCTGGACACAGACAGCTGACGTAGAACCTGAGTAATGTGTTTTCCATATAGGAGTGTGTTTGCGTATCTGCAAACCGTATTTGCAGCTGATGCGTTATTTTGAAGAAGGAGAATGAGAATTTTATTTTGGCAAAATGGCAAACATAAAATGCAGGAAAATATCTGAGATTATGGGTAGTAAAACGGACTTTTATTGCCCAAAATACGCGGGGGGAATTTTAACCCCTTACAGCCCAGTGGTTACTATATGTACCGCCAGGTTTAACATTCACAAATTCTACGTTCTGCCCACACAGTGTGTTTATGTGTTTTGTGTGGATCTCAGAACAAACAGCGATTATTTCCCTATACAGCATTAACTGACTGGTTTTTATAACCGAGACGGAGTGTGTTTACTGCGTGGTACGGACTGGATCTTTAAATATACGTTCTGCCCCACACAGTGTATTCATGTGTTTTGTGTGGATCTCAGAACAAACAGCGATTATTTCCCTATACAGCATTAACTGACTGGTTTTTATAACCGAGACGCAGTGTGTTTACTGCGTGGTACGGACTGGATCTTTAAATATACGTTCTGCCCACACAGTGTATTTATGTGTTTTGTGTGGATCTCAGAACAAACAGCGATTATTTCCCTATACAGCATTAACTGACTGGTTTTTATAACCGAGACGGAGTGTGTTTACTGCGTGGTTCGGACTGGATCTTTAAATATACGTACGATCTTTAAATATAATTCAGGTTAATATGAGTCTTCAAAGTCTGTGCCATGCCTCATGTGTTTAGTCACCGGCCTCTCAACAGTGGTGATAAACATTCGATCCCAGATCAGTCCATGTCCAAGAGCCTTGGACTGCTTGGCCCTTGAAGATGGGACCGATAGGTTGTCCCGAAACGTCGGAAACTACCATCCTACTCTGCGTAAAATCCCAAAGGCGCATATTTCGTTTACAGCGCGGCGGAAGCCTGAAATTACGCGTCCGTTATGTAGTGACATCTGACGTCATTCGCTTCTGTTCTGCTGTTTTCAGTTTAAGATTGAGGTTTCGAAGCAACAATGGAAGGTAACCTTGTGCTTCATTAAATAGGGTGCTTTCATTTTCAGCAGGTAAATAAGCCATGGCTTGGGACGTCGCGAGCTAAGGGGCACCCAAATACAGAGGAGTCTGTCGGCTCATAAACACAACGGTATTTGTAACACTCGGTTAACCTTTTAAAGCCTAGCGGTAACTTCACATACCACCAGGTTTAACATTAAAAATTCTACATGGTGCCCACATTGCGTTTATGTGTTTTGTACGGATCTCAGAACAAACAGCAACTTTTGTCTTATAAAACATTAAGAGACTGGTTTTTATAA
Organism: Coptotermes formosanus; assembly: GCA_013340265.1. Taxonomy (NCBI): domain Eukaryota; kingdom Metazoa; phylum Arthropoda; class Insecta; order Blattodea; family Rhinotermitidae; genus Coptotermes; species Coptotermes formosanus. The sequence continues at coordinate 306,534 of BLKM01002270.1, forward strand.
CCGAAGTGGAGAGTGTTTACAGCGCGGTACGCACTGAGTCCTTATATAAAACAGATACGTTTCATCTTTAAAAGGTTAATATTAAACGGCTGACCGCATCTCATTGCTGTGGCCTTATATATTTTGTGAAAACATGTTCTGTCATAAGGAAATCTGCCCATAACGTTATACATTTAAAATCTTAAAATGTTTGTTAACACTTTGAACCCTAATCATTAGTGTAAGTACCGCCACGTTTAACTTAAAAAACGCCGCATTTTGTACAAAAGGTGTATTTGTGTGCTCCATCTGATATTCCCAGTGAACACTGTATTTCCATTGTTTCTTCAATGTAAGCACACTGTGTTTACTGCGCGGTAAGCACTGAATGTGTGTGTGTGTGTATACTGTACACACTGTACACTTAATTTAACTTAGTCTTTAGAGAATTAATCATTTTTGTATAAGATCTGCGCTCTTCTGGGGTGTTACGGAGCGTCGAATGGTAATCATTTACCGACGTTTCGGGACAACTTATCTTTCCCATCTTCAAGAGTCAGAAAGTCCAGTGAAGCTTCATTGCACCGATACGTTGTCCCGAAACGTCGGTAAAGGAGTAGCACTCGACGCTGCGTGACACCTTAGAAGAGCGCGGATCTCATCAACATAGTGACGGAAGCCTTAAATCTTTTTCCAAAAATAATAATTTATATTCCTTTTTTATGTTTTCGAACATTGATAGCTGTAATATGTACACACACACACATAAATATGTTTTATGAGTGTGTGTGTGTGTGTGTCGCTATAGTGTGTACGATATGTGTAATATATAGCTCGCCATACAATGAATTGCTACTTGAACAAAATCCTATATGCACCGGGCCTTCCCTAGCGTAACTGTTACGTAGGCAGAGTGTGTCTGTCCTTTAACCTAGCGGTAACTTTACATACCACCAGGTTAACATTAAAAAAATTCTACGTGGTGCCCACATTGCGTTTGTGTGTTTTGTACGGATCTCAGAACAAACAGCAACTTTTGCCTTATAAAACATTAAGAGACTGGTTTTTATAACCGAAGTGCAGAGTGCTTACAGCGCGGTACGCACTGAGTCCTTATATAAAACAGATACAGCTTTCGCTTAACGGGTAGGCCTACACAGTAAACATTTTATGCTGAAACTTATGTACCAGTGTTGGCACGCTACAAAAATAGCATTATCCGGAATGCTGCTAAAAGGATGCTTTCTAATTGCGTACATTGATAACCCTTGAGTTTGTGTTGACTGTACTTCATTTCGTGCTTTCGAATAAAATAAGGAGTGGTTGTGGCAGGTTGTTTATTAATGTTACTAATGCAAAGGATATTTTGGTCACAAAAATGAATTGTCACGTGACCTTCATTTTTTGTTCATAAATTATGTAACAGAAGCAACGAAAAAGGAAATATATATTGATGGATTCGGTCCAGTAGTTAGCACTGATTCAGATACAGGATGTGCGTTTTTAGACTGTCGGCTTGGAAACGGGTGTTCTGAAGAAGACACTGGTTGTTTTCTTCAGTTATCCCGGGCAGACCCGGGTGTAGAATGGTACCGTAACCTTTGGCAGGAGGGTTTCATTCCACAGACTGTCCTCTGAATCAATCGCACAATTAAATATCTTAAATCAGACGTTTGGTAATCAATAAAATTTAAATTGGCGTCATTAATTAACCACAGAATCAGGCAGTCAATAAAAAATAAACATGCAAATACAAAGTTCAGTTAATTAACGGAAACTAAATTTTTTCATTGTGTTTAAATGTGTTTGTCATTTTACAATATTTTATGAAGTAATACATTTCGTGGAATTACTATATGGTTTTGCTGGGAGAAGTCACGATCACTTAACTACTCTATCCCAGCATATTCTGGAATGGAATTGGAAAACAACAGTTAAAAGAGTTACGATTACCGGTAACAGGTACTGTCGTGCTATGGGATATCCAGTAATATGGACAGTCGTGCTATGGGATATCCAGTAATATGGACAGTCGTGCTATGGGATATCCAGTAATATGGATTGTTGTAGCTGAGAACAGGGACAGGTAGCGGGTACTTGTGAATGCGGTAATGGATCTTTGGATTCCACAATGTGCGGGGAATTTCTTGACTAGCTGGGGAACTGTTAGCTTCTCAGGAAGTACGCTGGTCCATGGAGTTTTTATTATTATTATTATTATTATCATCATCATCATCATCATCATCATCATCATTAATTTTGTGCCGGTTTTATAATTGGCCATCGCGCCGCAAAAGTAGCACGTTAAAAGAGGGGAAACTATTTCTATTACTACCAGTAGTTTGAATTTATAGGTCCATATTAGTCCCCGGGATATTTTCTGTTTATTGCGGAGCCGCAGAAGCCGTTCACTTGTTGGGTTACCTGTCATTTTTTAAGTACTGATTTCATTCGTGTTTGCCACTAGAACCCGGCACGAAAGTTGTCGGAGGGCACTGCGATATGATCTTTTGAAAGGGAGCGATGTGGGGATTGTACGTGTTTCATGAACTGGGGTAGATGAGTCACTAGCGTGACTGCCTGCAAGCTCGGTTTTGGTTTGCCTGTAACCAGCTCACCATCAGGCTTAGTTTTTTTAGCCTTTTTTCACTAATGTTATTTATGTTTCCTTATCTTTAACCTTAGTTTCACGTTCTCATAGTTAGCTAAACTGGCTGTAGGAACAGTTTTGTGATTTTTATTTTTTTAGTGTAAATATTACCAATACATTCTTTGAAATAAATACTGAAAATAAACAACAGACAAATTTAAAACTGTATTAATATATATGAAAGAATAGGCAGTTAATATGCTGCCTGATATAGCTTTCAGGTTACAACAGGAGGGTCTACAGCTGTGAACTCTATCCATATAGTTTGGAGCAACGTGCTCTGTCCCTCTTCTATTGTTACGTTAATTTAACGCTTTAAGGACGAAGCGTATCTGTTTTATATAAGGACTCAGTGCGTACCGCGCTGTAAACACTCTCCACTTCGGTTATAAAAACCAGTCTCTTAATATTTCTTAATGCAAAAGTTGCTGTTTGTTCTGAGATCCGTACAAAACACATAAACGCAATGTGGGCACCACGTAGAATTTTTTAATGTTAAAACTGGTCGTATGTAAAGTTACCGCTAGGCTTTAAAAGGTTAAAGATTATTATTCTTTCCAATTGCGCAAGTATAAATATCTTCTGTTCAAAGAACCTGACTTGTCAATGTATAAGTGTGTTCGGATTATTCGGTAGTTTGAATTCTTTCAGATTTTAACAACTAAGCGTATTAAATGGTGTTTTAAAGACTCGGGCTACAGGATTCCTTCCATGACAGGGTTTTGGTTTACATCATGTGTTTTATTTTCAATGTGCAATTGTTCTTTTGTCAGCTCATGTAGATTTACATTAATTTCAGTATGGCGTATGGTGGAATGGCTGTCCGTGCCCGCCGCAGCTCTGTCCATTGGTTATGTAAGTAGCACGTATTTCAGATCATAATTTACAAATCAGCATTTAAATCGTGTCCTGCAGCTCTTGCCCGGAGGAGTTTTGAAGTTATTTGATTTGCATTTGAAGGACATTTATTATTTTTAGAGAAAGGAGACTGTATTCAACCGAGCAGTTAAGCCATTTCTTCTGTCATGTAACATTGAAAATTATAGAGTAAAATTACTTGGGTTGTTGATTTTAATTTTTCATTTATCGATTAATTATTTAACATCAAGGTCAGTGCAGTGAGCATCAAAAACTCTGTTAAACAATTTGTGCCAGAGGTTGGAAATTTATAGGGGTTTTCAGTATTTGGCACAAACAGTTCCTCATAAATAGGAAATAGAAAAAATGTAACATATAAAACCATTAAATATTTAAAGATAAAAAAAGGATTCTGTAAAAAGAGAAATTAATAAGTTTGAAACAGACTTTAAGAAAAGGATAGTAGAAACTATAGTGGACATTAACTGAATTTAATACGGGTTATCAGCCTGACACTAGCTTAATAAGGGATAAGACAAGTGACCTGTGTGAAGATTCTGTGGTGTTTTCATTATATAGAAGAATTATTTCTGTTGTTTGTTGAGTTTAAAGGCGGTTAATGAATTCTAAAAGGTTTCGACGATGATGTATAATATTGTGTGTTGATGGGTTTATGTTCTTTATCCATCGTCCGAAGAGTAAAATATAAAAAATATTAAAAAATTAAAATCATAATGTTTCGGAAGCTGGCTCTGCTTCCGTCCTCAGGTGAATGGAGGGGGAGAAGAGAAGAACACCTACTCAGTTGGGCCCCTTAGACACAGTCCAGTGCTGGAGGCTAGCTCTGTCTAAGGGGCTCTGTCACTGGACCAATGATGGAGGCTAGCTCTGTCTAAGGGGCTCTGTCACTGGACCAGCGATGGAGGCTAGCTCTGTCTAAGGGGCTCTGTCACTGGACTAGTGATGGAGGCTAGCTCTGTCTAAGGGGTTCTGTCACTGGACTAGTGATGGAGGCTAGCTCTGTCTAAGGGGCTCTGTCACTGGACCAATGATGGAGGCTAGCTCTGTCTAAGGGGCCCAACTGAGTAGGTGTTCTTCTCTTCTCCCCCTCCCTTCACAGAAGCAGAGCCAGCTTCCGAAACGATGTGATTTTAATTTTTTAATGTTTTTAATATTTTACTCTTCGGACGCTGTATAAAGTCCTTAAACCCATCACCACGCGGTTGATGAAGTCGGGCAGCCTGAAGTACACAGAACTGAGTTCCAAGTAGGCGTCCTACAGCCTGTGGCCCTGAAGTTGAGATGGCTGTTTGACGCTGTAAGAGATGTAAGCCTCTATTTATGGATCAAATTCCAATATAATTGATGCAATCAGGAAGTAGGACGGTATGTTGTAAGCACCCATAAACGTAATTATTTCATAGTTACCAGTAGGTTATGCATAATAGACCGCGCGGGTAGTAGGTGAAAGGACGATTGCTTATTGGCTGCACGATAGGAAATATTGAACTGCACGATGCGTGCAATTACAGATTGTCAAGAAAACGTTTCTCGTGACAGAATTACAATAAGCAGAGCGAATGCTGCGATTTTTGTCTCTTTGTTTCCTGAAAATTATTTCGCATATACAGGAATTAATTTATTTGTTGTCAGTAATGCATGAAGTTTGAAATAGTATTTTATTAATTTTACCTACTTTTTTGTTTCCTCTACGCTAAAAAAACTTTGTTTTCAAACTTTCACCTATAAGGCTCCGGACGCACAAGAAAATCCGATTGCACTTGTACTGCTAATCAAGGGAATTTGCAGTATTCTTTGTCAGTTTTGTATAAGTTTAGATTAACCTTTTAAAGCCTAGCGGTAACTTTACGTACCACCAGGTTTAACATTAAAAAATTCTACGTGGTGCCCACATTGCGTTTATGTGTTTTGTACGGATCTCAGAACAAACAGCAACTTGTGCCTTATAAAACATTAAGAGATTGGTTTTTATAACCGAAGTGGAGAGTGTTTACAGCGCGGTACGCACTGAATCCTTATATAAAACACGATAGGCTTCGTCTTTAAAGGGTTAAACAAATGATTTCTTGGAAGTGTATTATTTTAATACGCATAGCTGGGCCACTGGGCTGCCTTTATAGTTCTGTCAGCTACAGACGCCATGGTTATTCTGTGTCTTGATTCCCAAATGTCTTTTACTCGAGTTAATCAGAGTGATATTTTACTAGGTGTTTGTGTTTGAAATATCACTGCAGGGTGACCAAATGTCCAAATGACAATAATTCATCCATTCATAAAGCTGGCTAAGAGTGTAGTTTACTTTACCCTGCACCAGTTTTCTACTATATCAATAGTTTAAGGTGAAACTCCCTTTCCGGCAACCTGCAGTACATACTGGTTGCGGAGAAGGAATTAATGCCCTTAGGTTAGAGTCCGTTTACGTTGTGAAAATTGAGGAAATTTCCGTGGTGGAGCAGAATCGCCTTTATGTGTCCCATGTTGTTTGTAGTGTTGACTATAGAGGTGTAAATCTTACAAGAATTTGAGGAAATTACAAAAGAAAGAAACGAGAGAAAAAATCTTGAGTAAGAACATTTAAATTAAGCAATACAAGTTAATTACATTCTCATTAATTATTATCGCGTATATCGAGACCAATAATAGCAACAATTATTTTATTTCTGAGGAAGCGGACGCAGTGTTTGTCGCCCTGGCAGTCATTTGCTGTACTTTTGCAACGGACGTACCGGTAAATATTTTTGTCGCTTTGTTCCGTATATCAGAGTTACCGGATTTACAAGTGCTTAAGTGCTTTTGCTTACGTCACTGTCCTTGTGGTTCAGATAATGTGTTTCTCTAAGAAAAGAATAGTGGGTTAGATGCATGGACGTGATTTGGCACGGCTTGTTGCTGGAAAGCTTGCTTTCTTATAGCTAAAAGTGGTTGGTTTTTTGTGCTTTCTTGATGATAATTTTCTTCACTGCTTTCTGTATCTGTATGTTGCATTTACCTTCAGTATAAAGAGAAACACAAAGGCTATAGAACCTAGAATGAAACTCATTACAGGTCTAAGTAAACACAGGTAACAGATAACCGTGAAATTGCACATAAAAAATTGTAATGCTATATACTGAAAGATTAATGATGTGCTCCGCTCCGTTTTCTTTATTAGTTATTTAGAGCACGTTTGTTTTAAGAAGATTATAATTAGGAAGTGGTTACCCGGGGGGGGGGGGACGCGTGCCCCTCCTAGTGTTTTCGGTTTGACATATTTCTAAAAAATACTGATTGGATTTCAGTTATTTTTATTCAGGGGGTCTACACTAAATTTGTTGGACTAATTTAATTTACGTCAGTATCTACGCAAAACAACTCGTCCTGGAGAGATAAAATCTAACGCCATTTATTCTTTTAAAAACGATTAATTTTTCAAAAATTTTTTACATTACCTAAAATGGAAATTCTGTTTTTTTTTTGCTACCTCTGTGTGTCAAATTTTTCGTTACGGTAGACATGTAACGAAACACAAAGAAACATTATGAATATTGATGTACCAACTAATGCGCCTTTTTATTACCATTAATGATAATAAAAAGGCTCATTTGTTGGCACTCCAATATTCATATACTGTAAAACCCACAGAGCTAACAATGTACAGTACAAAGAAACATTATTCATGATTTTGTTCATTTTGATATCTGTCCTGCAATCGGTTTTGTAACAACAGACACTCCGGTTGAAGGACAGTAAACAGCGCATTTCGAACACATGTGTGCACCATTGGTGTAACTTTCCTGCATATTTCAAGGGACTTTTCAGGATTTATACGAAACTTTTCATAATAATAATAATAATAATAATGCAATTATAGAGGAACCGGAGAAGGCACCTGACTGGCTGACCACAGGAATAACATATTTGATACCAAAATCGGGAGACAGTAAGGAAGTCAGAAACTACCGACCCATTACATGCTTAACAACCATGTACAAAACCCTAACAGGAATAATAGCTACAAGAATCTCCAAACATTTGGAAGAGCAGAGCTTACTACCAGCAGAGCAAAAAGGTTGTCACCCTGGAAGTAAAGGTTGCAAGGATCAGTTAATGGTATCAAAAGCGATATATGAGGACTGCAGGAGAAGGAACAAGAATTTAAGTATAGCTTGGATTGATTACCAGAAAGCATTTGATAGCATTCCACATAGCTGGGTGGAAAGGTCAATTGGATTGGTAGGAGTGAACAGTAAAATTGTCCGATTTTGTAAACTATCCATGGAGAAATGGAACACAAGGCTTTTTTTAAAAACAAAGCAGGAAGTAATGCAGTCACAACTCATTCAGGTACGAAGAGGAATATTCCAAGGGGACTCTCTTTCGCCATTACTTTTTTGCATAGCACTTATTCCATTAA